>JAUUDZ010444956.1:0-12928 GCA_032361705.1 Panulirus versicolor
TCATTTCAAACAAAATCTAAGTCTTCAAAATTATAAACACCAATTCAATACACTGCAAGACCCTTCATATTGAAGATGTAACTTCCACATTGAGGAGCCACAACATGTACTCTTCAATTGTCCTACACTCATCTTACACAAATCTACATGCATCTTTATCACACTTCTTGACCTGTGGTCCCACCTCATGGAGCAGCCACCTTCCTGACATCTGCAAGAGCCCTACAGAAGGCCATCCTAGGGCAAGAAATAAACAAATATAACAACTGTGTCATCATTCATTACAAAATGCTGGAGAATTCAGATCAGTGATACTGTTGTCCAAATTCTTGTAAAAGTTCATGAGGACTATAATTCAAATAGTTTCACTCATCCTTAGGTACAATAAGGGAGCAAATTATGCAGTTTTATACCAGTATGTGATGTGTTTGCTCCTTTTAGCACAGTCTTCCCTCTATCTCCCTTCCAGTTATTCCGACCTCTAAAAGCATCTTGTATCACAAGAGAATAGCACATTAAATCTTACCATTCTTTTCCATTTCAAAATCTTTCATTTCCTAATATAAAACCAAAAGCTACATGATCTCACATCCTGCATTAAATGTAAATGATATAGAAAAAAGGATCTTGAGTACATATTAGAGTTTCCTTTAGATATTCTCTTTACTGCAAATGTAAACAATTCTAAGCTGGGAAGATATGATCCTTACATGAAAACTCAATTCTACAAAATCATTTTTCTATATAGTTTCCTCTTTTCTTTGCACATTTCAAGCCCAAAGACCAAGTAAAAAGACCCAAAATAGGATGCATACAAATACAAGCAACATTTATACAAGTACAAGGATACATATTGCCAGTTTATAAATACTATACAAGGTATCAGGAACAAAAATATGAATCAAACTGTGAACTGTTACTTCACAATATTTATCCTCTTTCCTGTTCCTTAATGTCTTTATTTTAAAATGCACACATACATGCATGAAAAGGAGTGGCACACAATCCTCATCAAAAATTAAAAATGGTAAAATCTTTACGACTCAATGTGCACTCTATGAGCTTACCGTATAATTAACAACATTTCCTTTGGTAATTCCCGCAGCGTCCTGTTTATTTGATCAAATCTGTTTGCTGCCATCTTCTGCATGTATTCTAATTCATCAGTACTCAATACATTTTTAAGCAACTTGACACCTCCAGTTTGAATTGGATGCTGCATTAGCATTTCCGCAAAAAGCAAGTAGTCTGGAAGTTAATGGAATTGGAATGTTTTTAATACTAAGCATTATCATACACATTATGCCTGAGTTTAAGGTTATCAAAAATGAAATATGATTGTCATCACAGTTTCTCAAAGATCTGATTTACATCAATTTCTACATTTCAAACTCTCATTATATCAATTGCTATGTACAAGTGTGGAATGGTATTCTTACAAGCAAAGACTTTGTCCATAGGAAAAAACTGGGGGTTTCTCAGCATATATAATATAACCCTAAGATATGAATCATACTTACAAAAGTTTTATGAGACCCTAACAGTTCTTATATCAGATTTTAAAATAAAAACTCGAGTTTTTCAGAAATCAACAAAAAGCTAAATTCAAAGTGATGTATTTTGTACTATGACTCACATAAATCTAAATGTATGTGAAATCTTTGTTTTTTTAAGAGTATTTAGTGATTGCTAAGTGATGAATAACATTCTTGTGGATTTCTCAAAGATTTATATATAAAAGATATTAAGCTAACTACAGGATTACTGCTCTTCTTGTATGTACTCAAAACATTTTTCTACTTATTGTTTTTTAAAAACTGTTAAAGCAGTCTTTGGCTTTGCTATCTGATTGTTTCTTCTTCACGAACATAAAGTTGTAAATATACCCAGAATTTTTCTTATCTCTCAAATAAGAGGTAATCCAAGCTCATTCTTTCATCAGAATTAAACAGGATGCCTGTAAAACACTTTCCATCTAATATCATCTGCTATTACACTAATTTTCATTGTTCATTAATCTGAACCACATAGACCAAAAATAATAACAAATATGTAATTAACCTGAACTACCCTTACCAACTTCACCTCCAAACAAATGGGGTGCTTTGTCCCCACAATACACCAAGTAAATGCAAAAGAGAGTATATTGTCCCTACCTTTAAGAGGTAATGGGGATTTTGCATCAAGCTATGAATATGTCCTCGTCCCCAGACATGTATGAGTTACCCTTTTCAATCTGCACTTAGGACACCAACAATCATTCCAACATTATAAACACCATCTTTAACAAGTCACAAGACCCTTAATGCCCATAATGCAGGTATACAGTGAAGACACTGAACATCTACTGTTCAATTTCCGTGCACTCTGCCCACACAAACATCAATCTTTATGTGGTCCCACCCAGTGGATGTGGCTAGCTTCCAGGACATTTTGGAAGCCCTATAAAAAGGACTCCAAGGGTAAGAAGGTACAGTAATGTATCACTAATAAACATAGCAGGCAAATACTGTTAATTGCAGAACAACTGGATGATTTTTTCGATAGCAGTAACCACACAATAAGGAACAACAAAGATTAAGATCTAAAAGAACTTAATTACACAGATGCAAGTACCATCATCAAAGAAAGAGATGAGTGGATGGTTTGTGCATCTTTGCTATGGTAACAGGTTTTTGATATTCAAAAAGAAATAGATAAATTAAGAATTCAGGGCTGGTGTCAGAGAAACACTCCTAAAAAGGATCTGAAGTTACCTAAAAGGGATACAGCAAAGGTTGTATGTCAAAGATGCTTTTTCAATTTGAACAAAAGTAACATCAAATTTTTCAGAGCTCAGTAATGAGGCCACATTTATTCTGTTACTCCTGCTTTATGTCAATAATTTTCCAGATGCTCTTACTATGATTAAATATAACTGCATATGATGGCTAGCTAAAAAATGACACAGCAGTGGTCAAGTAACTGGCAGATAATAATGAATTCAAACCAATGTAAAGCAGTGATAATACAAGAGAGAAATTCACATCAGGCTCTAAGACAATACCCTGACTTTCATTTAGGAAGAAGTAGATTACGTACACCATCCAATGAAAAGGATTTTGAAGTCAACAGAAGGACTAACTAATCTCCAAAAAGTCACAGTGGGGATATGGGTAAGATAAACCATATTTTGAGAGTTAAAAATCTCTTAAATTATACTTTCAAGTTTCCCTGATCAAAAAAAAAGCCTCAACATAATAACATCATCAATGAATAAAAGACAACAGAATTGGTAAAGAATAAAAAAAATTCTAATATGTTTAAATATTCCTTGCAGACAACCAAGTGCTTGGAATGAGTAAATAAACAACAATGAGGATCTTTACAATGCACAAATGTAAATACCTTGGGCATTTGTTGCTTAAGAGCCAGTCAGCTTTGCTAACAAACCTAGGATAAGCATATACACCAAGATAGCACAATGATCCTCTAACAAATACCTTCAATTAAAGAATTCAAATTGAGTTAAAAGATTGCATATGAGAGATTTAGGGAAAGGAAGAGAGAACCAATGAATTAAGAGATAAGAAAATGTTTTGAAGGAGGTGAAACAGTGTGAGGAGAACAAAAGAACAAATGGGGGTGAGAGTGAGTAGAGTGAATAAGGAAGTGGTAAAAAGGAAGAAAAAATGTGGAAGAGAGATGCAGTGAGCAATCTGATGGAAAGCTCAATGCACTGGACAAAGGAAAATAACTAAATCATAGAGAAGTAAATCTGCTGATTCTTCCATAAGGTGCATGGAGACTGATGTCAGAAAAGGTGGCATTGTGACAAAATAGTTGACTAAGGAAGAACAATTTGGTTTCAGAGGGGGTACAGGTGGGGTGTGATTTAAGTTTTTAGTTTTTGTTCTGAAGGATGTGCATGAAAAATATTTGGTAAGAAAAAGACATGCATGCGGCAGTTATAGACATAGAGAGAATGTATGAAAAGGATGAAAGAGATGCATTAAATAAGATGATGGAATAAATGGAAAGTTACAGAATGCAAACAGGAGTATTATCAGGAGAGCAAGGCATGTATACAAGCAAGAATGAAAGAGGGTGAATGGTTTCTGGTGAAAATGTGAGAAGGGTGTGTAATGTTTCCATGACTGTTTTACCATTCAGCATATAATCATGCATCTGTCTTAGTAACCACTCTATATACATTATACTAGTATGTACCAAATTTCTTAAACTTCCAAGGCCAAGTTCTGGGTAGGAGTACAGGGTCTTAAGTGGGTGCTGAGTGCACTCAAATAAGAATCATGCTCTCTTATCTTTCAGAGACAAGCAAGAGAGGAATCACAGTTTGCTCACGTCCATTCTCTATCTGTCATGTGTAATGCACAAGTATGGAAGTTGATGGTAAGGGTATATGTACATCATACTAATCTTATTGGAACAGGGGCAAATCAATATCAATTCCATTAATACATGAGCAGAAAAATAATGTTAAAACATTCATGATAGCAGCTTGTGCAGGAATTTAACATGAAATTCATTTCATATCATTTCTCTTTCATTTTGTTATGAAATAAAATAAATTTGAGGATGGAGGGTTAATTTGTTCACGAGCAGGGTGGTGATGGTCTTAAAGCAATGGTTAGTGTTACACTTTGATAGAAAGGCATCAGATGTGAAAGTTGCTGTTTGCATAGGCCTTGGCTCTGGAGGCAGACTACAAAATCTCTTGGAGCTGGTGACTTTTGGGAAAGAGTATAAAAGAATAGACTTTAAAATGTGGACATACGGAAAGTAATAAGGTGCAGCATGTGAAATGGAGAGTAAGACAGGATGGTTAACACTTTAAATGTGATTGATATGGATGCAGAGAGCTCTAGGTACCTAGGAGTGGCTAAAGCAATGGATGGAGCCATGGAGGCTCCAGTGATTAAGAGGATGGAAAAGGGACTATCGTCCTGAGTGTGTTGATAAGCATGTGGAAAGAAAGATCATTGTTTGCAGGGGCAAGGATGAGTGTCTGAGGGAACACTCATTTTAAAAGTGTTATATGGAGGAGAGTTGTGGGCCTTGAACACAAAAGAAAGGAAGATGGTGGATGTGTTGTAAGTGAAATGCCTGAGGACAGAGTAGGGTGTAAAGCAAGTTGACTGGATAAGAGAAGTTGTTAGAGAGAGGCACAGGAGTGAGAACATTCTGATTGAGTGGGATTGCAAGTGTGCTGATATGGTTTGGACAAGTGGAGAGGATAAGTAAAGAGATACTGACAAAGATGATCAGTGTCAGAAGGGGAAGGAACAAGAGGGAGTACTTACTTACCTACAGATACCTAAGATGAGATTTTTGCCAAAAGGCAAGGGTATTTTATAGAGCTCACTGCTTGTCTTGCTTGATAAATAATACTGCTTTTCTTACAAATGCACTACACAGAATCCAAAAGCCTTCCACATTACTGATATGGCTTCTGCTATCCAAGGTACACTGATTATCTTCTTTCCTTAGACACTCACTTCTGGTTCTCCTCTCCCACAGACTGTGAGTCTTCAGTTATGGCCCTCAACATTTCAAAAGCATTTGACGGTGTATCATAAGTCACTGTCCTCTATACTTCCATCCTCTGGGTTTTCCGCTTCTTTTTGTTTTCAAATGCACAATCTCCCTTTTGGTTATTCCGCTCTGGTAGTCAATGATGAAGCGATTTCCTTAAACACGTACCCCACTGAATTTCCAGCAAATGATGGTTCGACACCTCCTTTAGTCCGGACAAATTACATGAGGAACATGAAATTACCACGGCCACCAGACTAGTTTACTGGGCGGTCACAGATGGCACTGTGTGTAGGGCACATTTATCTACGTTCTCTACACTGCTCTTGTTGGTGGATTTACCACAATTCTGTGAGAATCTTAGCTTATTTTGCTTAGATTTAACCCTAGTTATGGCTTCTAAGACATATGAGAGTGTCAGTTGTGGTGTCAAATGTAAACAACAGTCCATATCGATCCATGATAAAGTAGAACTATTGAAAAAAATGGACTGTGGTGCTTCAGTGTGACATCTACAGCTGTGTGACATCTACAGTATTGGTTCATCAACTGTTTATGATATAAAGAAGCAAAGGGAGAAAATATTGAAATTCTATGCAGGCAGCGATTCCAAGAAGCAAATGACAATTACAAAAACTGTGAAAGATGGTAAGAGTACTGAACACGATCAAGTTATGATGGAATGGTTTCGACTGCGTTGGAGTGGAGTGGACCTGTCAAGTAGCATGATAATGGACTAGGCTAAGTTGTTCCATAAAGAACTTAAATTACAACATGAGTGTGACTATAGTGAAGGATGGCTTCAAAGATTCAGGAAGCGTCATGGAATTTCCATGAATAAAGTATGTATGGAGAAAAGCACTCTGCAAACCATGAAGGAGCCACCGAGTATGTGGACGAATTTGAAACTCGTAGCTGATGAGCACCTCAGTCCTGAGCAGGTGTATAATGCAGATGAAACTGCATTATTCTGACAATTCACACCTAGGAAAGTACTTACAACAGAAGATGAAGACGACCCCACAGGATTCAAACAATCTAAGGACAGATTTACCATCTTAGGGTGCTCAAACACAACAGGTATGCACAGATGTAAACCGCTGGTGATAGGAAAAAGTAAATGTCCCAGGGCCTTGAAAGGTGTTAAAGTTTACCCAGTAACATACCGTGCAAATAAAAATGGCTGGATTACAACCGAGCTTCTCTTAAAGAAATTGATAAATTTGCATTTATTTTTGTTTAATCTTGTTTAATTAATACCTGTAATCTTGTTTCATTAATGCACTATTGTAAAAGTACCTGTATTTCATTTATTTATTCAATTTTCATTTAATATTTGTTTAATTTAAATTTCTATCAGTCCATGGTATACTTTGGACACATGAGAGATGTATGATTAGTGGGTTAGGGGTGTGTTGATGAATTATTATTACATGACCACGGTTGGTCCAGCAAAATGGTTAATCCAGCAAGGCTTTGGAACCATGAGTGCTGGAAAATCGGTAGTGTACCTGTTGCTAGAAAATGGATGAGAGCAAATCCTGTCTTCTTTTGTTCTTTGTGCAGAATGCTAATGCTGGAAATGGTGGGGAAGTGAAAAAAGTAAAAATTGTATAATTGACTCTTGGTTCAAAAATTATGATGGTTTTTACCGATAATAGAAAATTAGTATCCCATTATACCTTTGAAAACAAAAGAATTTTTAGTGTGAGTAGTAACCATTGACTGGGTGGCCTTATTTTGTAATTTCCTTTTATATTTTGCAGGTACTTCATCATGGTGTGGGTGTGATTGGAACAAGCAAAGGTGGTGACTTGGCTCTTTCTATGGCTGCATTCATTCCTTCTATTCTTGTTTGTGTTGTCATCAATGGGCATAATGTACCTGTTAAAGCAGGTTTAAGAGTTGGAGATAATATATATCCCCCTTTACCATATCTAGACACTGGTATGCGCATATTAGATGATGGAGCTTTACATTTTTTTAATATTACGAGTGATCCAAGGCAACATCCCAAATCAATTCTTCCAATTGAACAAAGCCAAGCAGCTTTTCTCTTTTTGGTTGGCAGTGATGATCGAAATGTTAGATCAGAGTTTTATGCACAGCTAGCCCGCCAAAGGCTATATGAACATGGATATTCTAGGTGCTGCGAAGTATCATCGTATCCTGGGACTGGTCATCTGCTAGAGCCGCCATATTCACCACACTGCTTTTCTTCTTTTCAGCACACATTCATGATGCCAATTGTTTGGGGTGGGACTGCTAAACACCACATTATTGGGCAGGAAAAAGCTTGGTCCAAGATGATAGAGTTCTTGTGGTTTCATCTTGTGCATGGCAATGCAGATGGTGAAGGTGCACCAAAATGCAATCATGTTCCAAAGTGTCATTTATGATAATATTTTGAACAGATAATGAAGAAATATTTGAGAGTAATTCCTGTAGCAAATATATAGGACCGAATACAAGTACCAATATATTGGATGCATTTTTTACATAGTTAAATTTTCAAGCAGCAAAGAGAATCACAAGAGAAAAGTTAAGTTTATCAGAGTTGGTGAGGATGCTGTAGGGAGGTATTGCAATCCTTTTTTATTTACACTTGGTATGATATGATATGAATTTATCACAGCAGACTTGTTCAGAAAGTGCAGTCACCATACATTATATTTTTTGAGAAATAAATGTTGAGTTGTAGAGTGAGTAAATTATGGAATAAGAAAACCATTACCAAATCACCTCAATAGGAAAGCACTGTCAAGCATTTGCCTGTAAAGACTGCGTCTTGTTTGCATTCACACTGCTAGTAACACGATCTGCTAACCCGAGAATTATTTATGATTCCTTCAGTTTTGTGGAATATATTTAGTTTCACAAAGATAAGCTGAGTTGTGTAAGTGTTGACAAAAGCTCTCCTTGTTACACATCTCTCAAGAACTTCCTTAACAGTTTACTTCTACATCTTGACCACTGCCAACTGCATCATCATCAAAACATGAACATTGTTATGCATATCAGTCTTTCTCCCAATTATGCCCCACTTCTGTCTCACAAGGCCACTACCCCATTCAGGTTCCACAGTCCACCAAGCTACTCAGAGTCACTTTATCTGATAAACTAAACTGGAAGGAACATGTCAGCAGCATTGTCGTTCTTTAATTTTGTGTATATTCTCCATAGACTCAAAGCACTTGACTCCCATTACCTTAACTGAAAAATATCTACAAAACTTTCATTCTTACCCATCTTGCATGTGTCTACCTCTCATGGTTTTTCTTCCCTACCCACCACACAGCAGAGGCTACTGCAAAAGATGCAAGATCATGCTCATTTCCTCTTACTTAACATGTCAAGGCACTAAATGCATTTTCTCTCAACTCTCTCCAGTCATCATTAAGACCTCATGAGACAGTTTTTCAAGGTGCTGCAATATCTTGAATACCATCACTTCATCTCACTAAAGATCCCTCATTTCCAAGTTTTAGTTCAGCACCACATCTGCATTCAGCCCATCTCATACATACCACTGCAAGTACAGTCCTGTGCCATCATTTGTTAGCATTTTACACAACACTGAATGTTCATGAATAGACTGTTTAACACCTACTCTCCTTATTATAACCCCATAAAGGAGATAAACATTATTTCAGATGTTCCTTTTCCTTATTTTTTTTCCAAAAGTCAGCACTCTAACCCTGATGCAGTGAAGATGAAATTAGATTAACTACTAAAGTTCCATTCATATTCTGTTTTCCTGATGACTAGAGGTGTCTAGGGTTTAGTGAAGGTGTATTTGAACTGACAAATAAAGCTCAGGCCATTGTTCAGTGGTGCTGAGGGTTTAATAAAGATGAGGTTGTACTGAAGATGGCCTTTCACCTCACTTTTAAATTAAAGGCCAGATTAAAGACCGGTGATGTTGAGGATGTAATGAAGATGAGTATTTTGTGGAGCTTCAGACGTAGTAAAGATGACTCATGACTTGACCCTCAAGGGTCAGGTGAAAGCCCATTGTCTTACATTCTGTGCTCTGTATCCCCTTTCTTATCCTTTTCATTTTCCGGTTGTCTCCGTCACTATTGTCAAAGATGTGAAAATAAGGATGTAGTGAGTGTGTGTATATGGCTGAAGTAAAGATAGAGGTAATTCTCTCTTGATTTTGATTGGAGGACGGGTTGGGGAATGTAAGAGATTGGGTGGTTTTTGGGGTGGGGTGAGGGTGGGGAGTTTGTTTGAGGATAAGGAAAATCTCTGGGAACAGCCATAGAATTTCATTGTTATTATTTTTATTTGATGTTTTTTGTTTCTTTTGTTTTTAATCATTAAGTCATCAGACTTTTATATCACATTATTAAAAGTTTCTATTGGTGTATATTTTATAGTTGTTTATTGATGTTTATTGTGCTTATTATGTTGGTGAGGGGCTTACCAGGTCCTTCAGTTACTGGTTGCTTACCAGGTCCCTGTGTTACTGGTTGCTTACCCCATCTTTTATATCTTTTGTTTAATTTGATTTGTTTAGATGTTATTTGGGGAGGTTTCCAGGTCCTTGTGTGTTTGGTTGCTTACCCCATCTTTTATATTCATTGTTTGATTTGTTTGTTTATTGTTTAATTTTGATTTTAGATGTTGTTTTGGGGGGTATACCAGGTCTTTGTGTTTCTGGTTGCTTACCCCATCTTTTATATATATTTTGGTGTTGGATCATTTGATTCTATTATTTTCTGACTGCTTGAGAATCAGTATTGGCTTTTTTTCTGTTTTCTTCTCTTTCTACTATCCATTTTTGAAATGTTTCTGTTTTGTTCTTAAGTTTTTTCCCATATTGTTTTTGCTCTGTTGTAAAGTAATATATGTATTGGTAGTAGATTTGCTCTTTGATGTAGTTCTTTTCTGATTATTTCCGGATATTTTAAGTTGAATATTAATATCTGCTTTGTTTTGTACTCTAGGTAATTATCTTAATTCATACAGGTGTAATGAAGATAGGGATGTAGTAAAAATTAGGTTGTTTTGAAGGTAAGGATTTAGTGAAAAATGAAAGATTGGAGAAAGTTTGGATTTGGTGAAGACAAGGATGTAGTGAAGATGAAGGCATAGTGAGATGAGGATTCAGTGTATATGGTCCAAACTTAACCTGATTGAGAATTGTCTGGTGAAAGGATGGTGGTGTTCAAGGGTGGTGAGGTCGAGGGTGTAGTAAAGACATGCATGTATTTAAGCTGAAGGTGGACTTTGACCTGACCCATCAGGGTGCTTTAATTATGATAATAATGATAATTGTAAGAGATTTATTGAATTAAGGCATTCATTCAGCTGAACATTCACAGTTGAGATACGACAGAACTGTGAGGTCATTAGCAACTTGCTAATCAATGATATGATATCTTATGATTGAGGTAGGGCTGGATATGTCTATGATTCATATCAGCACATGGGTGAGGTACATCTACATGAATAAAGTGCCAGATGTACAGGAAGTTGTACAGAGTAAATTCTGTGGTTTACACATGAATGCACTTGGTGATGATTAGTTGAACATATATGCCTCTAGGTGGTGATTAGGTTAACATTAAATGATGAATAGTTATAGATGTTGAATGATGTACCTTATGATTAGAGTGGTCATTATATTAAGTGATGAATAGTTACATTTTGATTGTAAGGTTGACTTACAGTAATACAATACTTTGCATATATATAACCAAGAGAAAAGCAAGGTGTTTACTTGCTTATCTGTGCTTTTGTTCATGGGTGTAGCAAAGGTAAGGATGCAGTAGAAATAGCCTTTACATTTTGTAAGGAGGAGTTTGTCTCTCATTCTGTAGTACACATAAGGGTGAGCAGTATTGCAGAGGGAGACATACAGAACTACATTTGTTCACATATGCTGGGATTTCTAATACCTGTGTATACTTTCATTCTTTGGCTGAATGTTTTATTCATCAAACTACTTTTTATTATTGCTATTATCATTAAGATTTATGTCGTCATACTTGTTTCCCATTTCCTGCATTAGCAAGGAAGCACCAAGAACAGACAAAGAAATGTCACATATTTACCCTTGTCCTTTCTGTAGCTGTCATATTTAATGTTTCATAACAAGAGCCCCTGTATTCACAACCAAGCCTCACTGATCTTTCCATGGATTCCCTTGACTGCTTCATATGCTTTAGTTCTGTTTATTCACAGTGCTTCTTCCACTGAGTATCTCTTTGCTCCAGTTCACCCTATCCCATGTATGCTTCACACCCTCCTGTGCAATCAGGAACTGATAACTCAAAATGTCTTCAGTTCCATCCTTCCATTTTACCATTTCTGCCCCTCCTCCTTGTTTTCTTACTTTGCTGTGTGGACAAGTATCCTCTTAATCAGTCTGATCTCGGCCATCTTCTCCATATGTCTAGACTATTTTGCCACACCCTGCTCTGCTCTTTTAAACATACTATGCTTATTACTGCACCTCTCACACTCATTCTTAACTCAGCCACCACTTTTCATAGCACATGTTGCTTTCAAACATTTCATATCTAATGAACCCACCCTCTTTCATCTAGCATCCATAACAGCATTTTGGGGCCACTATACTATCAGACATACTCATCTGTGCCCTCTCTTTCCACATACACCTCAATGCACTCAGGACATTTGCCCCTTCACTCATCCTATAGTTCGCTTTCAAACATACTCATGTGTACCCTCACAGACACTGGCCTCTTTCCACATACACCTCAATGCTTTCAGGACCTTTGCTCCCTCACTCACCCTATGATTCATTTCAGCTCCTATTATGTCATCCACTGCCATGTTCCCTTTCAGGTACCTAGAGCACTCCACTTGCTCCAGATTCTTTCTATTCATAATCACACTCTGGTCAGACTGTGTCTCTCCTATAAAACCTCATTACTTTACATATATTCACACTAACTCTCGACTACCTCCTTTCATACATTCCCCCAAAAGTGCACGAACAGTAGCAGCTGACTAGAGAAGAGTTCCAAGCAGTGCTTCCTGTTTTTCAGGATTTTAGAGTTTACTGCTTATGAAGCATATTCTATATAAGTAAGGTAAAGTGAATAGACTCTCTTACCTTGAAAGCAGGTCACCTCTTGAAAAGTGAAAAAGTAAAAACAAGTTTATTACCTTGAGGTGAAACAACAGAAAAAATCTAGCAGTACTCACATCCAGTAAACCACTGATATCATTACACCTACCCAACCTTCAGCATGGCCTTTGGCTGTAGGAGGCAATAATTATATGTCAGCTAATTAACATATTAATATATTAACCCTCCCCTCCTTGTATTTTGACTGTCTAAAAGGGGAAACAGAAGAAGGAGTCACGCGGGGAGTGCTCATCCTCCTCGAAGGCTCAGATTGGGGTGTCTAAA
>JAUUDZ010444978.1:0-12926 GCA_032361705.1 Panulirus versicolor
GTGTGTGTGTGTGTGTGTGTGTGTGTGTATGTGTGTGTGTGTGTGTGTGTGTATGTGTGTGTGTGTGTGTGTGTGTGGCGTTGTGTTGTGTGTGTATGTGGTGTGTGTGTGTTGTGTGTGTTGTATGTGTGTGTCCATAAATAGTAAACTCCAGTGCCGCTTCATATCCTGTAGCGCCTCACCCATTACAGGCCACCCGCAGAAAGCAAAGTCGAGCACACACGCTTCTACTTGATATTCCTACTGATTACTACTACCTACTGTCTACTTCTACCTAATGTTCCTAGTCATTACTACAACCTAATGATCCTACTCATTACTAATAACTTATGTTCCTGTTCATTAGTTTATGCGACTTCCTTTACTGTCCCTCCTTTTGTACTGTCTGCCTGACCCGAGATTGGCCTGAACTATGATTCGTAATGACTGTGTTATGTCATAGGACGGTTGACCCTACATTGCCACCACTGCTGAACAACCTCCAGTACAACCTGTCCAGCCTCTCTCTCGAGCAGTTCAGCCACCTGCCACATGTGCCCACACCAGATGGGGGCCGTATTCCTCTCCACATTTCGGTGGTGGAACAGGTGAGAAGGACGCTACATGAACGAACATGGACACAATACACGTAGGAAACAGTATATGGCTCTACGAGACAACCATTACTATGTTTTTTACAGCATGCAAATTGCTCGTCTTAATTGCTCTTTAACGGAAGGATACATTAACTATTTACTGGTCCGAGAGCCAGACTGGAAGCTTCATGTGTGTTCTGCGACACCCATGTCTCCTCTCTCATGTACACGAGGCAAATTATATTTCAAACTGATGGTGGCAAACACACTATCCACATACAATTAATTCATCACCACCTATTGCAGTGGATCCTCACCATGGGGTACATGTCAGATACATTATAAGTTACTAAAGGTATGTCGCCATGGAGATATTATGGTTAGGCTGAAGGTTCTGCTTTGGCAAATAAGGTTTGCTCAAAGCTGCATTACATTGGCAAGTTTTTATCAATAAAGATATACAAAAATATAATCACACTTGTTTTAATAAATGATTAAGGGTCAACACTTAAGACAACTACACGTACACCAAACAAAAAGTTTAGGAACCTCAACTATTGTGAGAGTATGTATCCTCTCTTCCATGATCAAAACATTTTCTTACCTCCTAACACATGCAAAGATGCAAAGGATAATTCCTCGAGGTAACATAACTCAAAAATTTCTTTTTGCATGGAAAATTAAGTGAATTTTTGCAAACCTAACTGAACATAAATAAAGCCAAAGTTTACGTAAAACCAGTGCAACTCTTTCAAATTAAGCTGTTATCTATGTTACATACTTGTATGAATAGGAGATATGAAAATCACCTGATGATATGTTCAAACCATAAACACCTTAATCAACTTGAAAATTCCAGATTTGTTAGTTTTCAATGAAGCAAATAATGATTTGGTAGGATAAAATGTAATGTCACTCTATGCTAAGATTCTTGATACAAACTAACATGTTAGCTAAAGTAACATGTTAAAAAATGGGCACTTACAATTTTATTTCTATATTAGAATTGCATAATTTAACTCGAGAGGTTCCACTTCCACTTAATGGTCGTGCTATTACTTTCATGTATGACTCTGGATGACGAGTCCATCATATTTCATTTTCTTAAGACTCCAAGAAATGGAATTCAAACCATGGCACTGTTTGCTTTAACATTTTTCTGCATTTGTACAATGTGAGCTTTGAACCCTAGTCTCCTGTCTGAAGTATTTTCCATTTTGGTTTCCTTCACTCACCCAAAAAGAAGTTTAAAGTAACTTGTAACTGTAATTATGGCTTTAATTCTGGAGACGCACAAGAATGTTACAGGAACACGGCTCAGTTTCTCCTGGGGGTTATTGAAATTTGAGGGAACTACTATAAAATTCTAACAGCCACATCAAATCACATGTTTTATACTTCTATGAGCAGTAGTTCTTAAGTTTATATCCCTGTGTATTTGCTTTTTCCATACTCTAGGTCCGGAAATTATGGGATTCGAACCCTCGCTTATTGTCATCGGTATCGTGTTCAACAGCTACTGAGTCGGTGAGGTCATCGTTCATCTCACTAAGTGGTGTGGCCTCCGGGATAATCTTGGCATACAGTGTGGCACAGTTGTCGCAGTGCTACCCTGACCATACACCTGATCCTAATATTCCACCCAAGATCTGGTTTTTTCCCATCCCTAAGACTAAGAAGCACCTCCCTCCACACTTCTCGGTCCCAATCATCCCCAAGGATATTCCTGTGCCAGGTTAGTTCAGGTTAACTCGGTCACATTTTAGATTATCCTCTTATTATTCCAGTCATAAAGACCTGTGGTTACTGGACTCCACCTCTAATGGATAACACCACAAGCAAGAGGTCATCTTCAGCGTAGTTGTGTTATTATTGGCGGATGGAAAAAAGGCACAGTGTCATCTTCGTGCCTCATAGGAGCCCACCTTACTCTATCCGTGTGTGGAGTGTAGCCTTGAAGCTTTGAGAGCCCCCAGAAAAGATGTACAAGGACTGCTTAATATAATGATGTAAACTTTTTTAACATTTGAAGCCATGTCATTGTCAGTGCAAAATGTTCTAACTTCTTCCAGTCTACATTTCTAAAAGATTTTTATAGATTATTTGTAAAACATCTTAATCATATTCAGAATAGTAAACTGATTCCGTTTTCACTGACATAGCCTAACCTTTTTATCAAAACCTAACCCTCAGGCTACTAGAAATATGTGAAGTAAAATTCACTCTTATTTATCAATATGGAGTCGTTTCTCGTAATTACTGATGGAGGTTAATGACATTATTTCCGTAGCATCTGCAAATCTTTGCTCTTTTTTTCTTACATTTAAGTTATAGATCATATGATACAATCTGTTTGCTATTCCCAGACTTTGCCTGCAAGTGGCAGCAGTCTAGCAAGCAAGAAAGCACCTATGAAGAGGCTGTATTATCAATGGCGGATGGAAGAGTACAGCTTCTTCAAAAATCTTTCTACCCCAAAGATACCTATGGTGTTCATGTGTGGGGTGCAGGCCGTAAGCTGTAGGAGGCTCTTAACAAGGGGTCCAAGGGTTGCAAATATTGATAATAATGATAAATTTTGTACAAGCAGATGCTTCTGCCCTTCATGAAGTAGAGTTAGGAACAATGAACAATGGCCTCGTTTGCACAAATCCACTCTTTAGCAGTCAATGTATAATGAACTGAAACCATGGCCCGCCATCCACAACAAAGCCCCATAGACTGTCCCACATGCCGTGCATACATATTACTGTGCAGCACCAGGACCTCCCCCTTTATAGGACTCCTGCAGCCTCGAGGTTGCATTCCATGTAGGTGGAGTGGGGTGGGTTCTGTGGATGCATGGTCCACGTCAATGCTGTCATCATTTTCGAGTACTGAAAATGAAATGGCCTTTCTGATTCTGTCTTATTGCTTGTGGTATTACTCATAATAATAATAATATGATCTGTTCCCCATGCCTTTTGATATTCAACGTATGCCCCTTAACCAGTACAATCTTCCCCTAAATCTGAACTATTATCTCGACATGAACTTTATTCCGTGTCTTGTTCCGTTTTATTTTCACTTTCCCTTGGCTTATATGTTGTAACCTTTAACCTGTTTCTTCCTATTACTTGTATCTTAGGCTTTTGAC
This sequence comes from Panulirus versicolor, assembly GCA_032361705.1. NCBI lineage: Eukaryota > Metazoa > Arthropoda > Malacostraca > Decapoda > Palinuridae > Panulirus > Panulirus versicolor. Next base: position 3,712 of record JAUUDZ010444978.1, read on the forward strand.
CTTTTAATTTGGATCTCAGGAATTTGATGTGTCATGTTACATCTATAACCTGTTCCTTTTGCCTTGTACTTGTATCATATGGCCTCTGACCTACACCTCTTGTGCTTTGATGTATAACTTTTGTTCTTTGAATTTCAGTCTTGTTTTACTTGTAGCTCATGTCCTTTAAATTTCAGTCTTGTTTTACTTGTAGCTAATGTCCTATGGGCTGTATTTGTATCAAATGGCATCTGATCCATCCCTCTTGTCCTTTAACTTGTAGCATGTTCCCTTTTGATGTGTATTGCTTAACCTTTTTTATCCTTCCCCGAGACCTGTATCGTGTAGCACCGACCAGTTCCTCGTGCCCTTTAACACACATAACCTCCCATCCCATGTGGCAGGTGAGGATGAGGATGATGATGGCTGTGAGAGGGATGAGGTGCCACTGGGCTACGACCGCTGTGCACTGCTGCTTTCCTCGCAACCTTGCCCTTACAGACACTGGGTACTGCTCAACAATGAGACACGAATGGTACATTTCCATCAGTTATTCCAAGTTGAGATTGGTTGAATATTGCCTTCATTTCATTATGTTTTTACAGTATTTAATATCCATCAGTTGTACTAATTGATGTAAATCCATCCCATAATTTTTGCAAAGCCATTATTGTGGAGGTAAGGTAAATCAAAATATTGATCATTTTTTCAAGTTTATCTCTCAAGGGTGTGTATAACCCAGTGTCATGGAACCATTAATAATTCTAACTCAAATTTTCCTTCTCATTGTTCAGGGTGAGTGTGTGCCGCAGCTGTGTGCAGACAATTTTGTTTATGTTGAGTCTGATCAGATGTGCCATGATGTCAATGAACCCGGATTTTGCCCTGGAAATAGACGTCTCTACCTCACAGCCTCAGGAAATGCTGTATGCGACTGTCCAGAAGGTGAGGCTTGTTATCTTGAGTCTCCCAATATATAAGTTTCTTTAAAAATCAGTTAGGGGATGGCATAGCTTGATATTGTGCTAGAAATATGTTGGTAACAGTACAGTGATAAAGGAGTGACAGCTGCAGGTAAGTTAAGCACAAAATGTAATTTCTTTTCAAGCCAAGCATCTGTTCTTATCCCTTAAGATTTCTTTGTCACAAATATCTTTTTGTGCATTTATATTTATAATGATAAATATAAATCTTTTTGTATATTCTCAGATTTCTTTGTCACAGATTGGTGACTGGGAAACATTCACTGATTTTGTTCAACAATTACTCGTTAATCTGTGCCACATAGTGGATAGAACTAAATGCACAAACAGACAAGTTATCCATTGTTTTAACTTATCAGATCTGCTAATACTAAGGATATATATATAAATATCCAAACAAAGGCATATAATGCCAGGGCATTGCCACAGTGATCCTCCAAACATTGCACTGCTAACACAGCTCGGTAGCCATTTGTTTTTCTATTCCATGCAAGATTTTTACTATAAGCAGCTTCCTACATCGTGCACAAGTCAGTTTGTCTGCCATGTTGGTCCTTGGTATATTAATGATATTACGAAAGTGGTTACCATAATGTTCAACCACTTCTGTCTTGAAAATAATAATATACTTTCATTTTTTAAAGAAAAATGAATAGCATCTGTGCGGGGACAAGACAGTCATTTAACAAGTCTATCACATTATGAGGAAGCTTTGTTACTTCCTTTTAGGTGCAAATATTAGCGAGTAAACAATGTGTGTCCAGTTGCTGTAGAATAACAAACCTTTCTTTGGCTCTCAGGTATGTTCCCTGGACCTCATGACAACTGTTACTACCTGTATGAGCCGGCCTACTGTCCCCAGGGTTCAGTTCTACAGTTCGACAAGAATACGAAGACCCTCACTTGTAAGCCTGACCCCTGTGGTTATGTGAATAGGAATCTCTGGCCTGATGACCTTCCGTATGCACCACGCAAGGATGGCTACTGCTACCAGTTTAATGAGGTTACTTGATTACAAAACCTATTTCTGCTGTAGTCTTACATATCCCAATGTCTGACGATTTATAAATGATTAATTAATCAGAATTTTATGATATATTTCCAACCTGCATCCTGTTGATATAATAAAAAAAAAGGTCGTTATCTCTATCTTGCAGCAAGGACCATGCAAGCGAGGTCAGAGGTTTGGCTATGACACAGAGAAACTGGAGGCCACGTGCGTTTCCTTGCAGGAGGCAGGACTTATGCGACCACGGCGGTCCTTCATGTACCAACACATGTCCTTCCCCGCCACCCAGGACCGTCGCTACCATCACTACAGGGTCATGAGATGCTTTATGCTGTTTATAACCAATTTCCAAAAATAATGTTCACAAAAAGTTTTTGCTGAAAAGAATATAGTTCTAAGTCGTTCTCTCCCCAACACACACTGCTTTTCCATTGTTTCAGAATCAAAACTACGCCACCTTAACATTCACGCATACACACAAATGTATGGATCTCTGTGGTAATGTGGTTAGCACTACTGATATTAAGTCACTAAGGTCCTATAGGTTTGAATCCTGGACATGACAATCGGTCCACACCCACCCCCGGTGTTCATCCTCCCCTCAGGGATTGTCAGTAAGGGTAGCTAGCTTAAACTAGGATGTGTATATGTAAATACATATATACATACATATTTGCCATTTTTTGTCAGCAAGGTAGCCCCAAGAACACATAACTGAGCCTTGGAGGAAAAAATTCCTCACTTGGCCCCCATCTTTGTCCCACCCATTTCATTCGCCTTCTACAACACACAAGGAATATAAAGGCAGTATTCTTTCTCCCCTGTCCCCAAGGATGCTGGTGCCTGTGGGGTGGGGTAGCACCAGGAATGGATGAAGGCAAGAAACTATGAATATATACATGAATATGTGTATAGGTGTATACATTGATATGTTTATGTATGTATATGGGTATTTATGTATATACATATACATGTGTATATGAGTGGATGAGCCATTCTTTGTCTGTTTCCTGGTGCTACATGACAAGGCAGATATACACCTGGTTAAAAGATAGAGGATATACAAGTGTATAACTCTGTCCTTATAACATACATATAATAATCATACATATACATATATTCATGTTGTTAAGAAACTAAATGCATTATAGCATAAAATTAATAATGAACTAAAATCATGGAACTTCACAGACTTCCGTCAGGTGACTATGCAACCATTTTGCCCTAAACCATTTAGCTCTCTGGCCATCCATCGTAATCATTACCCACTTCATCCATTAATCAGGCCTAGAACAGCTAATAACTCCCCACAACCACGCTACTCCTCATTCCTTCATCATTTCCCATAATCATTAACCTCCCAACTTGTACACATGATGTCCCACAGCTTTTAAAACTCCCATATCATCTAGTAGGACCCAGTCATCCACCAGATGTGTACATCTACTGACTGCCAACCACCCATTCACCACCACTAACCTTCCCAGCTATATACCAGATACCACAGACACACATAACAAACTGCTCAACAATCCACCAAATATTCAAGTGACTAACCCTCACAGCCTTTCAGGTTCCTCATACAGTCACTAAGTAACTTTCCTAACTGTCCACCAGGTTTCGTATATCATCATGAATGGTACCACATGGGACCTTGAAGTGAAGGGCATTCGAAGGACCAGAAGGGATATTCCTTCACCCTTTCGTGGAGGGCCTCACTTCCTGGACTCTGGCGAGATGGTGGTGCCCTTTCTCGACACTAGAGCTATTCCACGTGACCTCATCCCACGTTTGAGGTCGCGCCTGCCAAGGTGGACGCCTCTAAGGAGGACTAGAAGGGGTAAAAGTCGTACCAGACATAAACATGCTAGCAGACAGAGACACCATGGTAACAACAGTCATTCAGCAAATGATGCCCAAATTCCCAGGAGAAAAGGATCTCGGAAGAACCCACGCATACAGATTATGTCAAGACACCAGGGGAGGTCAAGAAGTAAGAAAAAAGGACAAAATGGAGCAAAAACTCGGCAAGGTGCAGTTAGGGACAGGAATGGCCTGGGACTGTCAGTCAACATCACTGACGAAAACCAAGATGACCACATAGTCAAGGTAAGAATGGTATCTAATATCGCTGTCATGTTGCGATGGGTACTGGCAAGGCAATAAAGTTGCTGCCAGTAAGAAAGCTGTTGTTTTTCAACTTGCAGAGGCTTATATGGATAAAAAGGATGTTTACCTGATTTACATATGCTATTATAAGAGAGGAGAGGTCATGTCATGGACAATGGCATATTGACAGATGAAAAGGGATGGTTATGATTAGCTGAGTAGGATCCTGGAAAGCTGAGGGGAATGTACGACATTATCACAGGGATGCCATAAGAGAAACAAAAATGTAGGAGAGAGGGATATCAGTAAAACATGCTAAGGTAGGTGGAAGGTTATAACAGTTGCTGATTTCCATTTGAAAGGGCAGCTGTAATGGAGTGTAGAATGTGGGGCAAGAGGATCAGATCATTTGTGAAGGAACGGAGAAGGGGGCCAGGTGAGGATATTCCCTCAAAGGCCCAGTCCTCTGTTCTTAACGCTACCTCGCTAGTGTGGGAAATGGCGGATAGTTTGAATGAAAGAAATAAATCTTGACTAGGATTTGATAAATGTTAAGGTATGTCAAGATGAAAGGTTTGGAACACAGTTTGTGATTCATGGGTTTGTTGAATGATTAAAACTGTTGTCAAGGGAAAGGGTTAGGACAAACTTGGTGATTCGTGTTTCATACCTCAAAATCCATCATTAATGTAAATTTATGCATTTATTCTTTTGATTGTGTAGGTGAACCAGTCTGCATTGGTTGCCCCAATAGTGGTGCACCAAGGGACTTCAGTATCTCGAGACAGTGGTGCATCAACAGGAGCACGCAGGGAACATAGAAGAAACAGTAGACGAAGTCGTGGGTCTAAAGTTCGGAAGGGTAAAAAGAAAGGGCGCAGACGTGGGAAGAAGAAAGGTCGTGGACATGGTAAAAAAAAAAAGGGTCGCAGACGTGGGAGTGGGCGAAGTCAAGGTCGTAAGAGGAAGAAAAAACCTGGTGCCTCCAAAAACTCAACCAGGGTAGGGCACAAAAGAAAGAACCCAAGGTTACCTTTCCGTGTGCCAACTGTTCTGCCACCAACAGACAGCAACATCACCACAGACAGCACTGTGAGTGAGACTTCGGAAAATGCAGGTGGGCATGATGGGACAGAAACACCACCAGACCACCTTTCAGAAGATGACCTGGATTCTGATGATGCGCAAGAGCAGTCATCCTCTTCAGAGATGTCCCTGCCAAAGTACCTGCGACACCGTGGGCGGCGGCAGCTGGGAGAGGGTGGTGGCATCATTCAAGCTCCTCTACTAAGTGCCTGCAAGCCCGGTGCAAAGAGGGACTACAACTATAAGTGTCGGCCCAAGTTCATTCCTCAAGAAAGGGATCGACGTAGAGCAGCAAATGTAGGCTCGCTTAGCAACAGAGCTTCACGCCCACCAAGAATATCCTGCCCAGAGGTTAGTTACCTGTTGTGTATATTGTAAAATATATCTCATACAGATATATTTTCTCCCCATTTTAGACATGGGGAGAAAATTAGTGAAAGTTGACAGGCTATGTGTCCAAAGGAGGAGAACAGGGAGTTCAAATTAGAGACGGAAGGATGGAGTGAATAGTTTTCAGTGATTGGGGCCTCCATATGCAGGAGGATAAAGGCATGCATGGGATTGAGTGAACTGGAATGATATGGTGTGTTGGGGTTCACGTGCCGTCAGTGGACTGAACTAGGGGCATGTGAAACATCTTGGGTAAACCCAACTCTGTGGGGCTTTGTTGTGGATAGGAAGCTGTGGTATTGGTGCATTACACATGACAGTTAAAGAATGGATGTGAGAGAATGCAGCCATTCTTTGACTGTTCCTGGGGCTACCTCGAAAAAAAGAAAGAAAAAAAAAAGGGTACAATCTTTCAAGTGTTTTGTAAGTAGCATAACTGCAGTGATATAACTAGTTCAAGCTTTTAAGTTTCTCATTACAAACCTTTTAAATGCTGAGGTTGGCTTTCCGAGTTGGAAGTTTTGAGATAGCAGAAGACCTGAAGAATTCAAGTGATTGCTGGCATGCATGTATGATGGTATAGTAAATTTATATTGGGCAAAATTAAGGTAATGGAATGCTTGAAGGTGTTTGGGGTGGGGGAAGAGTATTATAGAAATGCCTGGAGTGAGGCTAAATGGGCAAGTTACAGAGGAGAGAACTAATAACTTAGTCTGAAAACTAAGGTACACAATAGGGTGTATGCCAAGGAAGGTTTAGCCAGGTTTGAAGGATGAGAGTGGTACAGGCAAGAAGAAATGGGGAGATTCGTGGAGCATTTATGGAGAAGACCAAGGCAAATAAGCTGATTGTCAGTAGAAATTTATTAAAGATATCCAACACCAATATCCACAAAAATGACAAAAAATGGTTGATCAGCAAAATACCTGGCCACAAAGACAGAGTAATCTGTAAAAACTTCAGTTCAAAACTCTTGAGCTTTATCTAGCATGGATCTCCATAAGGAAAAGAGTAATATTTCTTTCTTCGGCTATTTTTATCTATTCCTATGTGACCTCCAGAACTAAAGTCATATCGTACGGAGGCGATATAGGTTACCTCTCACCACAGAAACATTTAACAGGCACCACTACATCACAGTTAGAGCCCTAGCTTGCTCAAAATAAAATTGTCTGCATCCCCAAGAAATCCTCTTGTATGCTCTCAACTTGTAACAAATATAAATTCAGCCATCCATACATTACCCTGCATGAAACACTTCGTCATTTACTCACTATGGCACAAACATCAAAGTAAGAGCAATAAGAAAGACTTTAGCACTCTCAAATCCAGCACCAGTCTCGGACAAGAAAAATAATCCCTCGGTATTCTCAAAAAAAATTTCTTCTACTCTCTCTTAACCCATGTCTCGTATGCCTGTTCATCTACCTTGTTAATAGCATAGGTAATAAAACCACATCACAGAAAATAAGCCACAACAAATATTGCCATGAGTACAACAAAAAATACTTCCAATTACAGTCCCACTTTGTCATGCGCGGCATCCAGTTCTCTGCAGAAGCACTAAACCCCTCCTACACAAGCCACTTTATGACATCCAACCAATTTCCCTGCAAAAATGAAAAGATCACCCGTGCTTTGTACTTTAGCAACCTCATTAAAAAAGATTCCCCACCCTTGGGGGGGGGAAAAAAAGAAAGAAGAAAAAAATTATGTTCCCTTGCATTTTAAAATGGTCAGTCTTTTAAAGTGTCATCCTAGATGCTATCCTTCCTTGATGCTGCAAAAGGGTCTGGGGTCAGCAAGTTATATTTCAGGTATGGTAATTATTGTTGTTAATCCCTAAATTATGTATAATCAAAAGGTTAATAATGTGACTGATCACCCAAAACACCAGTATGAGTAATACACATGATGGAATTTTAAATGTTAGGTCTTAAATAAATTGGCCAGAACATAACAGCCCTGTATTTTGGCTCTTTCCTCAACAGGTGGACTGAATTCACCTCTCAGGCTGCACATCTTAGTTTGTCAAGGGCTCATGGGGTATTTTGATACCCTAATCAATTACCTCTCTCGGTAACCATTTAATAATACTTTTTTTTTTTTTTTTACCTTGCTTTCGTGCAAGCACCAAGTAGGAACTGCACCTTCCAACTGTTTTCAGATATATCTTTTTATACAGCTCAATAGTGTTTTTCTTGTCAGCGTAAACAGTTTATGCTTCTAAACAGGGACATGTACTATATTGCTGTAGCTAATTACCTGGTCACTGTAGTAGGTTCAGTCCAATATGACTTCATTCATATACATCACTGAATAAGTCAACAAAAGGAAAAAAAAAAATGTTGATAAATTAAAACTTGAGATTTAATGGTGTCTTTTCTTTGCAGGAAGATAATTATTAGCCTTACATTTCAGAGCACTTAGGATCGTGTTTCCTCGATATGTTCTCAGTCTAATCGAGGGTCTGTTGCAAATCATCTCTAAAGTTGAGAACAGCTGGCAACTTTGGTTATAGTGATTATCCTTAAACTTTTCAACATTAGGCACACTTTTACAAAGTCCATTGACCATAACCAGGAAAATCAAGTTGCAGTTCCAGTCTGATTAAACACTGCTATTCTATGTACGACAGTTTTCCGAGAGAAATTCTTAATTAGTGGGAGGAGCGGTATAGCAATACGTACAGCTCATGGAGAGCAAAGCATCATCCACATAAGCAGTTGCTTTCATACATTCAATCACCGGTGTGAGGGTAACAAACCAGGGATGTCTACTAGCTTCAACTTGCTGTATAACAAAGACCATGTACAATTGCACCTTTGATCAAACTGCCGTAATGAAAAGTGCTAAGATTTGGTTTGATTTTGGGTTTTTCAGCTTTTAAACAACTTTTGAGATTTCACTTCAGTTCTTATTTGTTAAAAACCTCTTATGATTTTTCAGGGCACACGTCTGGACCCTCGGGGCAAGTGTCAACAAGTCAGCTGAGCAGACCACAAATCTGCTGAAACAAGCCTTCACCATTCACAACAGCAGCAGCATTACAGATACCCTGGATTCACCCCCAACCGTTGTTGGCATAAATGTGGTGGTTTCGTAGGATGATTATACTTTCTCACATGAACAAGAGGACAATCCAAGAATTTTCTTCAAATATTTTAGGATATCTACTGTGTTTATGCAGACATTTTTTCCGGTCACCTAAGCCAAGACTACACTCACAGTCTTTGTGGAGCGGCATTTGATGATATGGACTTATAAGTGTATCGGAAAGGCTAACCCTAGTTGTTGACATGACAATCTAGTGCCAATGCTTAGTGGTGCGAGTGTCTGCTGAATGTGTTATGAAAAATTGCCATATTTGCAGCATGGGCACAAGACCTAAAATTTACGTTGGTGATAATTAAAATTAAGTTTATGTTAAGAGTTCAAAAATTACCCTGAAGTACAGTCCTTTGTGAAAAGACTCAGTAACTGACAGTGGAATAACTGTACGAACCTCTTCATCTTTAAAGATGGAAAATTCTTTTCATTGCGGCTGAGTGCAGAAACTTATCAAATCTGGTGCTTTTAAAGGTGATCAGAAACAATGACAGTGGCTGTGTTTTGTTAGAATGGTCACTGCAGTCATTCTGTTAAAGTGATAGTAATAT
>JAUUDZ010444989.1:0-12926 GCA_032361705.1 Panulirus versicolor
TACATATGGCTGGTATCAGGTATATACACGTGTGTATCCCTACTTATACCTACATATGGCTGGTATCAGGTATATATACGTGTTTATCCCTACTTATACTTACATATGGCTGGTATCAGGTATATACACGTGTGTATCCCTACTTATACCTACATATGGCTGGTATCAGGTATATATACGTGTTTATCCCTACTTATACTTACATATGGCTGGTATCAGGTATATACACGTGTGTATCCCTACTTATACCTACATATGGCTGGTATCAGGTATATATTGACATCGTTGGGCTGATGAAGAGTTATCAGCATATGTGATTAAGGGCGTGGGAGAGTGTCTTTCCTCAAGTGCAGGCTATATCTAGTTGTTCCTTGAAGCGTATTGGAAGACAAATGTTCCTCCCTCTTCCCTCTGTGAGCTGATGGTGGGAGGGGATGCCTCTCCTGTTGTCGTAGCCTTGGTGTGACCTGTCGTCAGGAGGCAAGTTGTGGCCTGTCTTTGAGGGTGTGAGTGTGACCTGTTTTGGGCTATAGGTGTGACCTCTCGTCGGGAGTGTAGTTGTGACCTGTCTGTCGGGCTAGAAGTGTGACCTGTCTGTCGGTTGTAGGTGTTATCTGTCGCCGGGATTTTGTTGTGTATCTGTACAACCGTCTAGGGCTATTTGCACCCCATGCTCATTGTGTGAGCGGTAGCGCAAAAGGATTATAAACGTCAGAAAGGGTCATTGTCAGGCCCCAGTGGGCAGATGATTGTACATACATGGTTAAAACGTTGGTTCGATAGATACACCTACAGTCTTTCATGTAGTACATTGTCTACTGGACACAGAAAAATGAATATCTTAGAATTTCATACCTTGTCTCTAGCAAAAATATGTTGACATTTCCTTCAGAGTTAGTTTAGATCTATCCTTCAAAGGCCTTTTTTTTTTTTTCACAGTTTTAAGGTACAGTATTTTAGTCTGTGTCCAGATGTCAAGCCATAAACTTTCCAGTGCACATGATTAACATCTCCAACTACAGCAAAGCGGTAATAGTACCTATAGCCTAGCCTTAGTCTAGTAATCACAACATCATGTAATCTGCTGATCTTATTAGCTTCTCAGATATACATGTTTTACTTTACACATTCCATTGTGATGAAAAATATTTCTTTTTGTGCTCATCTGTACTCGTCTGTTTGCCCCAGAGATGTCTATTTGTTCGTTTCTAATTATAACTTTAAAACATCTTAATGACACTTAAGACTTCTTAATGACACCCTAATGTTGTTTCAACGAATTCTTTTTTAACCAAATTTGGCTAAAGCACCAGCTTTATCATGCCCCCGGAGGCCTATGTGACCGGGATTTCGTATCAATATAATTCAAATCTTTTTACCAATATTGCTTCAGAAACAGATAAGTTCCATCCTGATCTCCGGGTATGTAGGGCAAGTGTTGAGGATAAGGAGATAATCAGATCATCTGTGGATGTGGATATATATTTTTTTTTCTACAAGGCCACGAGCGATGACTGTGTAAGGTGGACGACGCCCACTTGCTTACGCTGACAAATATCTTCGTTGTTACCGTTGGCCTGGATCACAATGGCGGCACTTCCAGCACTTCCGTGGCCAAGGTTGAGAGGGCCGTCGGTATACATGCACTGGGTTTTAGGTGAATTTCTGTCAATTCCGATGCTACTAGAGATGTGACCTGTCGTCCGGAGAGCAGGTGTGTCCTGTCGTCGGGGTGTATGTGTGACCTGTCGTCTGGAGGATGGATATGCCCTGTCTTCTGGAGTGTATATGTGACCCGTCGTTTGGAGGGAAAGTGTAACCTGTCGTAGTGAGGATAGGTGTAACCTGTCGTAGTGAGGATAGGTGTGACCTGTCGTTGAGAGGACAGATGTGACCTGTCGTAAGGTAGGTAGGTGTGACCTACCGTCGGGAGTGTAGGTGTGACCAGCAGGTATAGTAGGCATCAGTATCCTGGCTACATACACAGTATGTATAGTTATGTATACATGGTGGTGTTCGTTTATGTATATTGGCTTTATGTGCATAGTTAGTACAGTGATTCTTGTGTAAGTGCTCTGTTTTGTGTGTGTATATAGTTAGCTATACTTGATGTTCCTTGTCTGTATGATTTATGTGTCTTTATAATTAGGTAGTGATCTTCGCGTGTGTATATATGATGTATGTATATAGCTTTAGCATTATGTGGTCATCTCGTATACGTAGGGGTGGCAACAGTTACCGGGCAGTAAGAGTGATGAAATAACGAAAAACATCGTATTTGAAACCATAACAAGAAAATATATAGTTCAGAAATGTTCAAACTGTTGGCCATTCATCTTAATGCGTTCCCCCGTCCACTTGCAGACAGGATCATAAACTCCCCGGAACAAAGGACTCTAATGCTGTGAAATTCATCAGTAATTGCAAACTCCAGTTCACTTATTCGTGGAGGTTTAGAGGCGTCAACTGTAAGTCCTGGTGAGCATCAGGCGAAGAAATCCATTGGTGTTAGTTAGAGCTAGGGAACCTGCCGTCCACATTTAGTGTTGCCACCCCGACCTATCCACCCATGATGATTTACTTATTCACTCATTTTTTACTTTGAAGGCTTCAGTCACGTACAAAAGTCCACATTAAGGCCGAGCCTTAATTGAAATATAGAGGTTAATGAAAGGGAAGAAGAAGAAGAAACAAGGGAAAGTATTCATGAATTTCATAGGAAGTAAAAAGCATGTCTTTTGAAATATGCCAAGTCATAGTGATTAGGAAAGACTTGCGAAGGTAGAAAGTTCCAAAGCTTCGACGTGTAGGGAAAGAAACAGTTATCAAAACCTCTCACCCTTGAGTTCCCAATGGCCACCGGGTAATCATGTGACGCAGCAGCTTGCTGAGTATTGCGTGGTCTAGCTAGTGGTGGGGGCACACAAGCAGCCAGCCCTCGGGAACAAAAACCAAAGTAATACCTATAGAAGATGAGAAAGTGAACCAGCATATATAGACGATGGGCAAGAGCGTCAAGTTTGGAAGTTAGCTTGGGACAGTTTATAAGTCGGACCGCTTTCGACCCATAAGTCGGACCGCTTTCGACTCAACTCTGTCAAGTAAGGATGCAGAGCTAGAACCACCCCACATGTGAGAGCAGCACTCCATACAGGGACGAATCAGTCCTTTATATAAACGGAGTAAGCAGTCGGAAGAACAGAAATTTGACATCGAAACAGGACTCTCACTTTCAATGAGATAGACAGACTTAGCTATTTCCGAAATATGTGGTTTCCGAGACAGAGCGGATGTGACAGTAATACCAAGTATGTTGATTTCGTCAAGAGGTGGAATTACAGAGCCATCAATGGCGAGAGGAAAGTTTTGAGGAATATTCGATGGAGAGATGGGTAGAAACTGGGTTTGGGAGGCATTAAACTTAATTGGATTACGTCTACCACACTGAGATATCCTGTCTAAGACTGAGTTTACTGAGGAAGCTGTGTCAGGACGAGATGCAGATCGAGTGAGACAAGAAGGAGCAGAATAGAAGGATGTGGATGAATTGAATGTTGAGTCGTCAGCCCATGATTGCTTTTGGTTATTCGTGGAAGAAAGGAAATTGCTGATAAAAAGGATAAAAAGTGTAGGAAACATGACATATCCTTGAGGGACACCGCTGTTGATGGAAGAAGGGGCAGAGGCTAATCCATCAACAACCACAGAGATAGATCGGCCAGAGAGGAAGCTAGATATAGGGGAGCAAAGTGAGGGAGGGAAGCCAGAAGAGCATAGAGATGAGACCCCGATGCCACACCCAGTCAAAAGCGTGAGATTTGTCAAGGACAACTTCACATGACTCCCCCAAATCTTTCAGGATGACGACCAGACATTGGTAAGATAGGAAAGAATATCACCCGTGGATCTCGCTTAAAGAAAGTTGCACTGGTGATCAGAGAGAAGACTGAGATGCAAGATGTCTCACATCTAGGATGGTTCTCGCTTCACATTCATACTTCACAGAGTTGAGTCGAAAGTGGTCAGACTTATAAACTCCTCCAGGCTTATATTCAAAACTTGACTTGCTTGCCTAACGCAGTAATGTTGGTTCACTTTCCTTCTTCCATACATATTACTTTGGTTTTTTGCTCCCTAAAACCTAGCTGCTTGTGTGCCCCCACCACAGCTAGACCATGCAATATGCTGCGTCACACGATTTCTGTGTGGCCGTTGGCAATTCAAGGGTGGGCTGCTTTGATAACAGTTTCTTTCCCTACATCTCAAAGCTTTGGAACACTCTACCTTCTCATGTCTTTCCCAATAATCAGACAGATTTTTCACTTCCTCCAAAATTCGTAAATATTCTCCCTTGTTTTTTCCTTTTCTTGTTCGTTAACCTTTTTGTATTTCAATCAACGCCCAGCCTTCATGTGGACTTTTGTCCTTAACTGGAGCCTTCAACGTAAAAAACGGAAAAATGATGATAATTATAGATGTGCTGATGTACATATCCGTGTTGTTTTGTTTGCCACAACTGAAGAAGAAGAAAGATGTTGAAGATTTGATCATCATGTTTGCTTTCATTTGTTCAACCTTCTATGGTCCTGAGATCTCCATCATCCTGCTGTAAGCCAAGTTGTGGATATGGACAATATCCACTGAACGAATGTTGATGTAGTATCTTCCTTACTTAGGTTCTTCCAGTATCCACTTCTCGACTCAAACACTTTGCACTTTCCCATTAGCTGTGTGTTGCTATAGTACTCACAGTTTCAAAATTTTCATGTTTGCAGTTTGAACTCGGTCTTCCAGATCATGTAGCACCAGCTACACTTTCTGTTTGCTTAGATTTGTCTCTAAAGTTGAGGAACGCCTTTTCGATTAGGATCTTCTGCATGATTTGTTCTCTCCAATCCTTTCAGCTCTCGGAGAAATGTTTTATCGAATAATAATTTTTTCAAAACAAATATTCTCAAGGCTTTGGTTAATGTGTGCATAGCATTGTTATGAAGAAAAAAATAATTAAGTAATGTTTTACAGTATATGTGTGAGAAATTCTCAATATGAATACCGTATTTATTTCACTTTTTTATATACGTTTGAGGCTGCAGTCACGCATAAAAGTACTCATCAAGGCTGGGATTAAATGAAATGGAGAGGTTCATGAGAGGGAAAAAGATGCGACAAGGAAAAGTATTTACGAATTCCGGAGGGAGTAAAAAAACATGTTTTTCAAAAAGTGCCAAGTCATTGGTATTGGGAAAGACAAAGAATTCCAAAGCTTCGAAAAGCAGGGAAAGAAACAGCAAACGGTTCACCCTTGAGTTGCTAAGGGCCACACTGAAATCATGTGACGCAACAGCTTGGCGAGTGCTGCTGCATGGTCTAGTTAATGGTTGGGGCACACGAGCAGCCAGCTCTTGAGAAGAAAAAGAAAACAAACTTTAAGAAGAGGGAAGTGAACCAGCATTTCGGCATAGGGCGAGTCAGTCATGTTTTAAAGTTAGCTCGGGAGCGTTGATAAGTCAGACCGCTTTCGGATCAACTCTGTCAGGTAAGGATGCAGAGCTAGAACCATCCTAGATGTGAGAGCAGTACTCCATACAAGGACGGATAGGTCACTCCTTTATGTTTCCGACGGTCCGAAAAGAGATTGCGGGAAGAGGCGTAGGGTTAGTAAGAGGAGCATTCGCGGGTGAAGGAATGTTAGAGTTATCCAAGGAGGAGTTAGAGGAGGAACGGGAACCAACGAGAGTTGCTCTTGTCTACGGCAGACAGCTATCGTACCATCAGAGCGGAAAAGTGAAGGAAAGGTAGCGCGACAGAAGTTGTTAGAGATGCCCTTAGCTTAAGATCAGAAAGACCTATCAGTGGATGACGAGGAGAGGTTATCACACTTCCTTTGAATAAAGGAACGCTTCGCCGCTCTGATAACATTCTTGCAGCGATTACGGGCAGTGATAAAAGCTGAATGGGAGTCAGAGGAAGAAGAGTTTTTCCAAGCCCGATATGCCTGATCCCTTGCCTGAATGGCCTCAGAACAGGGACCACTGAACCATGGATTGGATGAGGAGGTCGTCTTGGAGGGAGAGGGTATAAATGATTCCATTCCCGCATCAATAACCTCTTCTATGCGTTTAACGGAGGCGGGAGCATCACCACATAAGAGAGAGTAATTTGCCCAGGGAAAGTCAGAAAAAAAATTTCGTAAGGTATTCCAGTCAGCTTTGCTGGGATTCCAAATTTACAAAGGAATAAAAAGTATTTCAAACAACAGCAGACCATTGGGTCCCTCCGAGTTTGTGTAAGATAGTGGAAGATATATGAAAATCATAGACCAGTGTGATAGAAGTAGAAATACGCACATGTTAAAAATAGAAAAGCACTGAACTTTTTCATTTAGGAGGCGCAAAAGTTAGTCTTGGAATTGAAGCGCAAAAGATAAATAATGCTATTTTTAAACATATCTCTGGTACTGCTTTAGACCACTCTGATTGGTAAATTATCTCATATGGTAACAGTCACTTTGAAGAAAAATGATTTCGCCTCGTACGAGATAAAATGTTTGCCCACAAGTTTGTAATCATTACTACGTGTGAGATCAGACGAATGTGTCCCTATGCAGGTCGTAAGTTACCGAAGCCTTTGCTGATATTGATTGTCTGTATCACATCGCATCTTCACCTTCTTTTTCTGAACTAAATAGACTTAAGTTACGGTCTTCGTAACTTTCGCATGTTTTGTTTCACAGTCCGGGAATCATCTTGGTAGTTCGCTTCTGTACTGTCTCCATTACGCCTATGTCCATCTTGAAGAAGGGTAACCAAAACTGAACACAGTATTCAAGATTGGGACGCTCGGGTGACTTACAAAGAGTAAGCATGATCGATTGCCCGACCTAGAAGTCCAAGAATTTTGTTCGTCTTTTTAACTGCTTCTATACACTATTATGACACCCATGTCGTTTCTTCGTATACCTTTTGCAGTTCAACAGAATTCGTGCTGTAGCCTTTTCATTTTCGCTACCGACATGTAAAACTTCCCGCTTATGGATATTCATATTCATATACCACCTATGAGGCCAATCCATTCGTTGTCTATGTCCATGCGCAACTGCAGACGTTCAATTTCTGTTGTAGGTTTATATCCCAACTTAGTCTCGCCTGCGAATTTCGATATCTCACAATGCAACTCATGGTCAGTATCATTACTATACACGAGAAACAGAACCTACCCTAAGACCATTCTGAGGCTTGACCATTAACCAGAACTCTTTGTTTATGGCCAGTTAACCAGTTTCCGAATCACCGAAGTACAACCCCATCTATATCACGTGATTTAACTTCAGTTAGTAGCCTTCAATGTGGAATTCTATCGAA
The DNA here is from genome assembly GCA_032361705.1 of Panulirus versicolor. Lineage (NCBI taxonomy): Eukaryota > Metazoa > Arthropoda > Malacostraca > Decapoda > Palinuridae > Panulirus > Panulirus versicolor. The sequence continues at coordinate 7,362 of JAUUDZ010444989.1, forward strand.
TGATTTTTGAAAATCTAGGCAGATAACATCACCTGCTTTACTTCCGTCATATTTGATGATTATACCATGAAATAGATCAAATATATTTCGTCGATAACAATGTTGAGAGTCATAAATTAAGTGGTGGTCCTCTGTATGGTTTATGATCTCATTCCGAATGATGGTTTCCGCAAGTTTACCGACAACAGACGGTAAACTGATTGGACGGTAATTACCTGTCATTGATTTCTTACCTTTTTTGAAAATGGATGCTACCTTAGCAAGCTTCCATTCCTCTGGTACTTACACCACAACAAGTTACTTATTGAAGACAGTTGCCAAGGCTTTAACCATCTCATTTTTCTGTTCTTTCATTGTCCTCATATAAAACTTATCTGGGCCTGCTGTTTTATTTATTTCATTTCATGCTAATACTGAATCTTGAACTCTTATGTCCGTTGGAACTGGATTCGGGACATGAGCAGAGTCTTCAACTGTATGTACAGATGCGAGAAAATCATTTGAAATCTTTGCTACGTCTTCGTTGTCGTGAATCAAATCACATTTTCTGTTACTGATGGACCCATTGACTGGGTAATGGCTCTCTTGCTCCTAACAGACGCGTAAAACTCTCTCGGGTTTCTTTGGAAATTTTCAACAAATGTACACTTCTTACTGACATTTACTTCGACGTGCAAGTCTCTTAGTTTCTCTACGCAGACTTACATAATGCACTCTAACAAGCTGGTTATTGGACTCTTTTAAACTTTTTATCTGCTGCTTTCGTCGACAACAACAGTTCTTTATGTCGTCGTTCCACCATTTTGGCCTCGCGTTGGCACAAATGTTCCCTCCACTGCATTGAACGTCTTCCTGCTTTGTTATGATGATAGTCTTAGTGGTGAACGACGCCGTTTAATTTTGGCAAGTTCATTGCCTTCTGACCATCCCTCTATAATTGCCTCTTTGCGTGTGCACTGTTAAGTATTTGTGGTGGTCCTTGTGTATGTATATTAGTTGTGATATATACATGTGTGTATAATTAGGCATATTTGGTGATTCTGGTGCATAAGTGTAACTCCTTGAGTACGACGGTACGACCCTTGATGGCCTAACCATCATACCCGAGGGTCGTAAAGTTGTCTTAACGATCGTACCGTCGAGCTGGCCGCGAGTACCTACCTTAACATGATGATCTGTACAATACAGACAGTATAACTATCTTTTATCTCTTTTGAAATTAATATTCTTACATTCGTCAACGAGATAATGAACTGAAACCACATACTTAATGCAGATGAGTGCATTTTTGCATTCCTAAGCAAATGGAAGTTGCACTGTATCGCAATTTGTGTGAAAGTTAATTTTCAGCCAGTGTTTCCCCGCTAAAAGCTGTCTCGGATCCAAGGAATGATAAGACGTGTAAAAGAGGGTTGAACCTGGTGATGGCGACCTGGGAAGACACTGAAGTTCATCTCAAGTGTCTCTGTTGGTGTCTAACGGTCCCATGATCGTAGGACTGGTGGGGAGAATGGCCATCAGCTGAGTGTTGCTCGCATGGCTATTGTTTTGGACGAGTAGATTAACCTCCCTGTATTTTGAACCTCAACACACAAAGAGCACCTCTTGTAGTGTAGTATACGTAAAATGACACTACCTATGTGTTGAGACTAATGTATTGTTGCGAATTATTGCGAAATATGTTTAAGGAAAGTGAAGGAGTAGAGGGGAGGCGACGGGACACAGGGGGCGGCGGGAGCACCAGCTGAGGCAAGTAACGCATGCGCCCTGCGGCACATCTCCTGAGCGACTTACTGGCGCTCTCACACTCACTCGCTGTTTAGTTCTCGGTGTAATTCGCTGGTGAGAGGTCAGGGTGACCGGCGGATAGAGAAATACATATTGACTCTAGTGTCTGTCCGTATCTGTTACTGTGGCGATGATGCGGTGGCAAATCGGACTGTGGCTGTTGCTGTGTGCTGAGGGAGGCACCACCGCGGGTGACGACTGTAAGTACACCACAGCCTTCTCTAGGGTTTGTAGACTGTCAGCAGCTGTTGTGTGTGTGTCCATGTGTCAGGAGGCGAGGCATACGTGTCTTGGGCTCAGCTGTTTCCAGTCATGTGTTGTGGAAACAACAGATATACAAGACCACCACATCCTGTATGTAAACAAGACGTTTTTCACAATTTTGCAAACAAGATTGCATCTCATCACTTAATATGGTTTCGAGTATCAAAAGAAACTCAAAAATACTAGAACTGAAGCATCGAGACCACGAGAACGAGACACGGAAGAGGACGAGGTAGAGACGAAAGACGAAACTTGGGTTGTCTGAGACGTGTGTGGTAGAGGGAAAGGAACTAGACAGTAACGAGAACGGTGTATTATCAAGGTCGCATGTGACAGGCACGAGGACGAGACCTGCAGTCTAGGGACAGAGACGAGGACGAGGAAGGGACCTAAACGGAGTGTGGACGAAGACGATACACGGACTGGGACGACACGTGACGGCGACGAACGGACAGCACGTGGCAGGGAGAGCATACCACAACATACAGACGAGGACAGCACGTGGCAGGGAGAGCAACAACGATATACGGACGAGGACGACACGTGGCAGATAGATCACAACACACGGGCGAGGACGACGCGTGGTATGCAGAGCAGAACACACGGACGAGGACGACATGTTGCAGGCAGAGCACAACATACGGACGAGGACAACACGTGGCAGGGACAGGACACCGTGAGACACGGACGCAGACGTAAACAGAAACACGTGTCCTTCAGATTTTAGGAGTATGATGGATTCCGAGGGTGTATCTAAGGGTGTATATAAGGGTGTGTGTTCGGACATGAGCGTGTATAGTGTTGATGTTAGGCGGTGTATTGATTTTTGGGTTTTCCAACAATATTCGCAGGTCACATCCTCAAGACTCAGCTTGCGCCACATGTCTACAACTCTTGTGTCTGAAGAAATATATCCTCACATTCCATTTCCTTGCCTGACTACCAGTTGCATTCTCACGTTCCACATTCTCTACCTACTTGAAAGAACCGTTTCATGTTAACGTCGTCATCGCCTTTGTAGAATAGGTATACATTTATTCATTTGTCTTTCTCTCTTCGTATCTTTTTCCACTTGTGAAACCTTTCCAGTAAGTCGATGGGAATCCTCAAGTGAAGAGACTTGACTCACACTATTGCTGGATCTTCCAGTTAAAGTCATGTGTATGTCGTGCATGTCTTCCTAAACCTCTAACTGTCCACGTAGTTGAAGGCAACGATGACATTAACCTAGACTTAGCTTACCTCCGTCACGATTCTTTTTATAATTTCTGGTGACAAGTTGGGTGTGATGTTAATACCTAGTTTCCTTCTACACTGCGTCTGATTGTTATCTGTTTCCTCCAATAAGGTGCCAACAATCGGGTTTGTTTAAGCCCCTTCCCACCTCCATGATTGCATTTTCCAACGTTTTTATTAGCCATTTACGACCATGGCTGCGTCTTCCTTACGTCTCTTTGATGCAGTGTTTCGCAATCGCTATTACTCCGCACTCCTTTCATGATTTAGGCATCATCAGCAAACATAATCACTTATGTGTCATTCTCATCCAACTGGAGAAAGCTTCTCTGATGTGTGTTCTTTGTTCCTTTGTAGTCATGCAGCTGACAGGCCTTTTGTGTATCCCTTCTTTGCCCTCAGCTTGGATGTTTGGCTTCACCCTCAGCCTTCTGTGGGTGACTGAAGTATCACAGGTCTTCTGGTAGTCCAAGAATACATGATCCACTCATGCATCCCTTTCTGTCTAGGATGTTGTTACTCTTGCACAGAAATCTGACTCGTTCCGCTGGGCATCTTTCTGGACTTATATTGTCGCACATAAGCTACGTTATTATTTACTTGCGTATCATGTGTGAAGACCTATGGTTACCTGTGTGGTTATGAGGGTGTATAGGTGTGGGTGTAAAGGTTCATGTGTGGACGTTCAGGTGTATGCATGGATGTGAAGATAGCTGAGAGGTATGTGTATGAATGTGAGGTTGTATGTTTAGCATAAGAGGATATTTGTGTAGAGTCGAGAGTATGTGTTTGGGTTACGTGTTGAATGTGTAGATTGAAATGATGTGGTTTTTCTTGTAAGTATACAGGTACAACTAAAGTTACAGTGTGTAACTGTAAGATACACTCGTAAGAGTAAGGATGTGTGTGTATGTGGGTGAAAGTGTACAGGACGTTTTTGGAGTGTATTGGTTACAATCATTTAGAGTTTAAAGTGTGTGTGTCTGTTGTTTGGGTAAACGTAAAAGTGTAGTGAGGTGGACGTAGGGACGTCTTTTCTCATCTGGTGTTTAGGGGGAGGAAGATCAGGTTAGACTGGAAAGGTCAAGTGGTGAAACAGAATACAGTTGTAAAGTTATATGATGTATGTTTACTGAAGTGTGTGGGTGGTTTGTTCAAGATGTTGATCTTGCACCGTGTTTATACGCCCGTGGTTAAGGTACGGGTGTGTGTGTGTGTGTGTGTGTGTGTGTGTGTGTGGTAACGCTGTGAGATGGTTGCGAAAGAAGTAGCGAAGGTAGGCTAAGAAGTGCTCCTTGTACGTAGTGATAGATGAGCAGAGTTTCTCACAAGGTTCTGACGTCCCGAGGGAACCATGCGTCTTCCACGTTCTAGTTCATACGCTCTAGACTTACTCTCTGCCTTGCTTCTCCTAAATGTGTTCCATTTGGTTCTATGTTACATGTGATGTTCTTCAGTGTTATCAGTGTCGGGGTATGTCTTGTTCATTGATGGATCTCATTACTGTGATCTGTACCGTCTACATCCTGGGTTTATATACAAAAAGGTAGGGATGGGTAGCAGCTTAGTATGAGGACGCCAAGTGATGGTTAGGGATGGGTAGCAGCTTAGTATTGAGGACACCAAGTGATGGTTAGGGATGGGTAGCAGCTTAGTATTGAGGACGCCAAGTGATGGTTAGGGATGGGGAGTAGCTCTGTAAGGACGCCAGATGGGTAGTTTAGGGACTGGGGAATAGCTCAGTGTTGGACGGCCGGGTGGATGGGTAGGGAGTGGGGAGAAGAACTCTATGGTGAGGCCATGTAGGTGGGTAGGGACTGGGGAGTAGCACAGTATAAGGAGGGCAGGTGGGTGGTGGTGGTGGTGGTGGGGGGGGGGGGTGGAGAGGAGGTGGTGGTGGCTGCGTCACAAGGGCTGACGACCCTCAAGAGCGACGGGACGACCCTTCACCACGACAGAAAGGCCCCTCGAGAATGACGGCACGACTATTGGGTATGGTGGCATGAGGAGTCGTGGGGAAGGGAGGGGACAGGCTGGGCCATCAAGCTCCCTAAACGGCAGTGGTTCTTCGAGGGATCGCGACCTTCCGTCGTCGTAGCCCAAGACCATGACGACGTGGTCACCCGAGGGAGGAGAGGAGCAGGAGGAGGAGGAGGAGTGTGTCCAATTCACAAGTGTTGGTCAAGTTCCTTTAAACCCGCGTTGAACATCTCTCTCTCTCTCTCTCTCTCTCTCTCTCTCTCTCTCTCTCTCTCTCTCTCTCTCTCTCTCTCCACC
>JAUUDZ010445022.1:0-12924 GCA_032361705.1 Panulirus versicolor
CTACCCCTATTGTTGATCATCTGATATAGGTAATGCTGTAGCCAAGAGTGCTTATCATTCGATACTGGAAATTTTGCTACCTCCAAGGTTGATCATTCGGTACTGGTAATGTTGCTAACCCCAGGGTTGATCATTCGGTACTGGTAATGTTGCGCTCCCCATTGTTGATCCGTTACTGGAAATGTTGCTACCCAGTGTTGATTATCCGTTACTGGTAATGTTGCTACCCGCAGTGTTAACCATTCTTTACCGATGATGTTCTACCTCCAGGGTTGATCATCCGGCACTGGTAATTTTGCTAACCCCAGTGTTGGTCATTCGGTGCTTGTAATGTTGTTACACCCAGTGTTATTCATTTGGTACTGGTAATGTTGTTGCCCACTGTGCTGATCATCTGGTAATTGTAGTGTTGGTACTCCCAGTGTTGATTATGCGGTGATGGTGATTTTGCTACCCCCAGTGTTGATCATTCGTCACTGGTAATTTTGCTACCCCCAGTGTTGATCATCTGGTTTTGGTGATGTTGCAACTCCCTGTGTTGATCATTCTATACTGGTAATGTTGCTATTCTCAGTGTCTATCATCCGGTACGGATAATGTTGCTAACCCCAGGGAAGATCATTCTCTACTGGTATTGTTGCTACTCCCAGTGTTGATCATCTGGTACTGGTAATGTTGCTATCCCCAGTGTTGATTATTTGTTTCTGGTAATGTTGCTACCCCCAGTGATGATCTTTCGGTACTATTTATGTTGCTAACCCCTGTGATGATCATTCGGTACTAGTAATGTTGCTACCCCCGAAGTTGCTCATCCGGTAATGGTAAATTTGCTACCCACAATGTTGATCATCAGGTATTGGTAGTGTTTCAACCCCCAGCGTTGATATTTCGGTACTGGTAATGTTGATACCCCCAGTGTAGATCATTCCGTGCTGGTAATGTGTCTAACCCCAGTGATGATCATTCCGTTCTTGTAATGTTGCTACCCCTAGTGTTGATTATCTGATATAGGTAATATTGTAACCCAGAGTGGTGATCATTAGATATTGGTAATGTTGCTACCTCCAGGGTTGATAATTCGGAACTGGTAATGATGCTACCACCATTGTTGATCATTCGTTACTGGTATAGTCTCTACCCACAGTGTTGATCATTCAGTACTGGTAATGTTGCTACCACCGGGGTTGATCATCTGGTACTGGTAATTTTACTACTCCCACTGTTGTTCATTTGGTACTGCTAATGTTGCTACCCCCATTGTTGATCATCCAGTACTAGTATAGTTGCTGCCCCAAGTGTTGATTATCCGGTACTGTTAACGTTGCTATCCCTAGTGTTGATCATTCGCTACTGATAATGTTACTACCCCCATTATTGATCATTTGGTACTGGAAAGGCTCCTACTCCCATAGTGGATCATCTGGTACTGGTAATGTTGCTACCCCCAGTGGTGATCATCTGGTACTGGTGATGTTTCTACCACAAGAGGTGATCATTCTGTGCTGGTAATTTTGCTAACCCCCAGTGTTGTTCATTCGGTTCTGGTAATATAGCTACCCATATTGTTGATCATCCAGTTCTGGTAATGTTGCTAACCCTAGGGTTGATTATTGGGTAATGGAAATGTTGCTTCCCCCAGTGTTTATTATCTGGTACCTAGTGTTGATCATTCGGTACTGGTAAAGTTGCTAACCCTAGTGTTGATCATTCAGTTTTGGTAATGTTGCTACCCCCCAGTGCTGATTAGCCATTACTTGTAATGTTGCTACCCTCAGTGTTGATTTTTTGGTACTAGTAATGTTGCTACCCCTAGTGTTGGTCAATCGGTATTGGTATTGTTGCTACCCCAAAGGTAGATCATTCGGTACTGTTAATTTTGTTATCCCCAGTGTTGAACACCTGGTACTGTAATGTTGGAACCCCCAGGGTTCATCATTCGGTAATGTTAATTTCTTTACCCCCAATGTTGATCATCCGGTTTCCTCGTAATGTTGCTAACCCCAGGGTTGATCATTCGGTACTGGAAATGTTGCTACCCTTAGTGTTGATCATTTGGTACCGGCAATGTTGTTATCCCCAGTGTTGATCATTCGGTACTTGTAATGTTGCTACCCACAGTGTTGATCATTCGGTACTAGTAATGTTGCTACCCCTAGTGTTGATGATCTGGTACTTGTAATATTGCTCCCCCAGTGTTGAAAATTCGGTACTGGGAATGTTGCTACCCCCATGGTTGATTATTCGGTACTGGTAATGTTGCAACCTCAGTGCTGATTATCTTGTACTGGTAATTTGCTACCCTCGGTGTTGATCATTCGGTGATAGTAATATTTCTAACACCAGGGGCATTCATTCGGTACTGGGAATGTTGGTACCCCAAGTGTTGATCGGTACTGGTAATGTTTCTAACCCCAGTAATGATCCTTCGTTCTAGAAATGTTGCTACCCCCAGTGTTGACCATCTGATACAGGAAATGTTGCTGCCACAAGTGTTGAACATTCGGTACTGATGTTGCTACACCCAGAGTTGATCATTCGGTACTGGTGATGTTGAAAGCCCAAGGATTGATCATTCGGTACTGGTAATGTTGCTACTTACAGTGTTGATCATCAGGCACTGGTAATGTTGTTACCCCCAGTGTTGATCATTTGGTACTGGTAATGTTGCTACTCCCAGTGTCGATGATCCGGTAATGATAATGTTGCTACATCCAGTGTTGATCATTCGGTACTGGTAATGTTCATACCCCCAGTGTTGATCATCCGGTATTGGCAATGTTGCTTCCCTAAGTGTTTTTCATTCGGTACTGGTAACGTTGCTACCTCCATTGTTGATCATCTGGTACATATAATGTTATTACCGCCACTGTTGATCATTCAAACTGGTAATGTTGGTACCCCGTGTTCATCATGTGGTACTGGTAATTTTGCTTCCGCTAGTGTTGATCATTTGGTACTGGTAATGTTGCTACCTCCAGTATTGATCATTCAGTTCATCATCCGGTTTTGATAATGTTGCTAACCCCACGGTTGATTGTTCGGTACTGGTAATGTTGTTACACCAAGTGTTGTTACCCCTAGTGTTGATCATCTAGCACTGGCAACGTTGCTATTCCCAGTGTTGATCATTCGATACTGGTAATTTTGCTTTCCCGTGTTGACCATTCGGTACTGTTAATTTTGTAACCCCTAATGTTGATCATCTGGTTCTGGTAATGTTGCAACTCTCAGTGTTGATCATTCGGTATTGGTAATGCTGCTACTCCCAGTGTTGATCATCCAGTACCGGTAATGTTGCTACCCCCAGTGTTGATCATCTGGTACTGGTAATGTTGTTCTCCCCATTGTTGATCATTCGGCGCTTGTAATGTTGCTAACCCCAGTGATGATCATTCGGTACTGGTGATGTTGCTATCCCAAGTGTTGATCATCTGGTAATTGTAATGCTGCTACTTCTAGTGGTGATCATTTGGTACAGGTAATTTTGCTACACACAGTGTTGATTATTCGTTACTGGTAATGTTGCTACCCCCAGTGTTGGTCCTTCTCTTCTGTGTTGCTACCCCGAGGGTCGATCATGCGGTACTGTTAATGTTGGAAAACCATGTGATGATCATCCGGTACTATTAATGTTGCTACCCCCAGTGTTGTTCATCCCGTAATGGTAATGTTGCTACCCACAATGTTGATCATCAGGTACTGGTATTGTTACTACCCCCAGTGATGATCATTCGGTACCGGTAAAGTTGCTATCGCCAGGGTTATTCATTCGGTACTGTTAATGTTGCTACCACCATTGTCGATTATCTGGTGATGGAAATGTTGTTATCCTTAGTGCTGATCATCCGGTACTGGTAATGATGTTTCCCCAGGTGTTGATCATTCGGTACAGGTAATGATGCTATCCCCCAGGGTCGATCATTCGGTACTGGTAATGTTGCTACCGCCAGTGTTGATCATTCGGTATTGGTAATTTTGCTGCCCCCAGTTTGATCATATGGTACTGGTAATGTTGCTACCCACAGTGATGATCATATGGATCTAATAATGTTGCAACCACCTTTGTTGATCATTCTCTCCTGGATATGTTGCTATCCTCAGTATCTATCATCCGGTACTGGTAATGTTGCTAACCCCAGGGTTGATCATTCGGTACTAGTAATGTTCCTACCCCCAGTGTTGATCATCCGGTATTGGTAATGTTGCATTGCCTAAGTGTTTTTCATTTGGTTCTCGTAACGTTGCTACTCCAGTGTTGTTCACTCGGTACATTTAATATTATTGCCGCCAGTGTTGATCATTCAGTACTGGTAATGTTGATAACCCCAGTGTTCATCATTTGGTACTGGTAATGTCGCTATCGCTAGTGTTGATCATTTGACACTGGAAACGTTGCTACCTCCAGTGTTGATCACTCGCTTTTGGTAATATAGATACTCCCAGTGTTGATCATCCGGTTTTGATAATGTTAAACCCACGGTAGATTGTTCGGTACTGGTAATGTTGTTACCCCAAGTGTTGTTACACCCACTGTTGATCGTCTGGTACTGGTAATGTTGCTAACCCTAGTGTTGAGTATTCAGTTCTATTAAATGTTGCTAACCCCAGTGTTGATCATCTGGTACTTGTAATGTTGCTCTTCCCTGTGTTGATTATACGGTATTGGTAATTCTGCTGCCCTTGTGTTGATCATTCGGTATTGTTAATATTGTAACCCCTAGTGTCGATCATCTGGTTCCGATAATGTAGCAACCCTTAGTGTTGATCATTCGGTGCTGGTAATGTTGCTACTCCCAGTGTTGATCATCCAATAGCAGTAATGTTGCTACCCCCAGTGTTGATCATCTGGTACTGGTAATGTTGCTTTCCTCATTGTTGATCATTCGGCGCTTCTAATGTTGCTAGCCCCAGTGATGGTCATTCGGGACTGGTGATGTTGCTATTCCAAGTGTTGATCATTTGGTAATTGTAATGCTGCTACTTCTAGTGGAGATCATTCGGTACTAGTAATTTTGCTACACACAGTGTTGATTATTCGGTACTGATAATGTTGCTACCCCTAGTGTTGATCATTCCGTACTTGTAATGTTGCTATCCCCAGTGTTGATCATTCTCTTCTGGTAATGTTGCTACTCCGAGGGTCGATCATTCGGTGCTGTTTATGTTGCAAACCCCAGTGATGATCATTCGGTATTGTTAATGTTGCTACCCCCAGTGTTGTTCATCCGGTATTGGTAATGTTGCTACCCACAATGTTGATCATTAGGTACTGGTATTGTTACTACTCCTAGTGTTGATCATTCGGCACTGGTAATGTTGTTATTGCCAGGGTTATTCATCCGGTACTGGTAATGTTGCTACCACCATTGTCGATCATCTGGTGCTGGAAATGTTGCTGCCCTTAGTGTTGATCATCTGGTACTGGTAATGATGCTCGCAGAAGTGTTGATCATTCGTTACTGGTAATGATGCTGTCCCCCAGGGTCGATTATTTGATACTGGTAACGTTGCTAAGTGTTGATCATTCGGTACTGGTAATGTTGCTAACACCAGTTATGATCATTTCGTACTTGGAATGTTGCTACTCCTATTGTTGATCATCTGATATAGGTAATGTTATAACCAAGAGTGCTTATCATTCGATACTGGTAAAGTTGCTACCTCCAAGGTTGATCATTCGGTACTGGTAATGTTGCCAACCCCAGGGTTGATCACTCGGTACTGGTAATGTTGCTACCCAGTGGTGATGATCTGTTACTGGTAATGTTGCTACCCCCAGTGTTGATAATTCTTTACCGGCAATATTCTACCTCCAGGGTCGATCATCCTGTACTGGTAATTTTGCTACCCCCACTGTTGGTCATTCGGTGCTTGTAATGTTGCTACCCCCAGTGTTGATCATCTGGTACTGGTAATCTTGTTAACCCCTGTGCTAATCATCTGGTACTTGTAATGTTGCTACCCCCAGTGTTGATTATTCGTTGATGGTAAGGTTGCTATCCCCAGTGTTGGTCATTCGGTACTGGTAATTTTGGTACCCCCAGGGTTGATCATTCGTTACTGGTAATTTTGCTACCCCAGTGTTGATCATATGGTTCTGATAATGTTGCAACCCCTGTATTGATCATTCTGTACTGGCAATGTTGCTATCCTCAGTGTCTCTCGTCCGGTACTAGGAATGTTGATAACCCCACGTTTGATCATTCGTTACTGGTATTGTTACTATCCCCAGTGTTGATGATTCGGTACTGGTAATGTTGCTATCGCCAGGGTTATGCATCCGGTACTGGTAATGTTGCTACCACCATTGTCGATCATTTGGTGCTGGAAATGTTGCTACCCTTAGTGCTGATCATCTGGTACTGGTAATGATGCTTCTCCAAGTGTTGATCATTCGGTACTGGTAATGTTGCTAGCCCGAGGGTTGATCATTCGGTATTGGTAATGCTGCTACCCAGTGTTGATGATCCGTAACTGGTAATGTTGCTACCCACAGTGTTGATCATTCTTTACCGGTAATGTTCCACCTCCAGAGTTGATCATCCGGTACTGGTACTTTTGCTACCCCCAGTGTTGATCATTCGGTACTGGTAATGTTGCTACCCCCAGGGATGATCTGTCGTTACTGGCAATTTGCTACCCCAGTGTTGATCATATGGTTCCTATAATGTTGCAACCCCCTGTATTGATCATTCTGTACTGGCAGTGTTGCTATCCTCAGTGTCTATCGTCCGGTACTAGTAATGTTGACAACCCCATGTTTGCTCATTCAGTACTGGTTTGTTACCACCCCAGTGTTGATCATTCTGTACTGGTAACGTTGCTATCCTCAATGTCTATCATCCAGCACTGGTAATGTTGTTACCCCCTGTCCTGATCATCTGGTACTTGTAATATTGCTAACCCCAGTGTTGATTATTCGGTGATGGTAATGTTGCTACCCCCAGTGTTGATTATTCGTTGAAGGTAATGTTGCTACCTCCAGTGTTGATTATTCGGTGATGGTAATGTTGCTACCCCCAGTGTTAATCATTCGGTACTGGTAATATTGCTATCCCCCTGTGCTGATCATTCGGTATTGGTACTGGTGCTACCCCCGGGATTGATTTTTCGGTACTGGGAATGTTGCTACCCCAGTGTTGATCATATGGTTCTGATAATGTTGCAACCGTTTGTGTTGATCATTCTGTACTGGTAATGTTGCTATCCTCAGTGTCTATCATCTGTTACTGGTAATGTTGCTAACCCCTGGGTTAATCATTCGGTACTGGTATTGTTACTACCCCCTGTGTTGATTATTCAGTGCTGGTAATGTTGCTATCGCCAGGGTTATTCATCCGGTACTGGTAATGTTGCTAACTCTATTGTCCATCACCTGGTGCTGGAAATGTTGCTGATCATCGGGTACTGTTAATGATGCTTCCCCAAGTGTTGATCATTCGGTACTGGTCATGATGCTATCCCCCAGGGTCGATCATTCGGCACTGGTAATGTTGCTACCGCCAGTGTTGATCATTCGATACAGGTAATGTTGCTAACCCCAGTGATGATCATTTCGTACTTGGAATGTTGCTACCCCAATTGTTGATCATCTGATATAGGTAATGTTGTAACCAACAGTGCTTATCATTCGATACTGGTAATGTTGCTAACTCCAAGGTTGGTAATTCGGTACTGTTAATGTTGCTACCCAGTGTTGATGATCCCTTACTGGTAATGTTGCTACCCCCAGGGTTAATCATTCGGTACTGGTACTGCTGCCACACAACCACTGTTGATTATAAGGTTCTGGTAGTGTTGCAACCCCCTGTGTTGATCAATCTGTACTGGTAATGTTGTTATCCTCTGTATCTATCATCCGGTACTGGTAATGTTGCTAACCCAGGGTTGATCATTCGGTACTGGTATTGTTGCTACCACCAGTGTTGATCATCTGGTTGTGGTAATGTTGCTATCCCCAATGTTGATCATTCGTTTCTGGTAATGTTGCTTCCCCCAATGTTGGTCATTCGGTACTGGTAATGTTGCTACCCACATTGGTTGATTTTTCGGTAATGGTATTATTGCTACCCCCAGTGAAGTTCATCCTGTATTGGTAATGTTATAACCAGTGTTGATCATTCGGTGGTGGTTATGTTGCTACCCGCAGGGTCGATCATTCGGTACTGGTAATGATCCTGCCACCAGTGTTGGTCACTGGAAACTGGTAATGACGATCATTCGGTATCCGTAATGTTGATACCCCCAGTGTTGATCATATGATTTAGGTAATGTTGCTACCACAATTTTTGGTCATTCGGTACTGGTATTGTTAATTCCCTCAGGGTTGATCATTCGGTGCTGTTAATGTTGGTGTCCCCTATATTGATCATCTGATACAGGTAATATTGCTACCACAAGTGTTGATCGTTCGGTTCTTGTAATGTTGCTAACCCCAGGGTTGATCATTCGGTACTGGTAATATTGGTACTCCTAGTGTTGATCATCTAGTACTAGTAATGTCGGTATCCCCCATTGTTGATCATTCGGTGTTGGCAATGTTGCTACCCCTAGTCATGAATATTCGATACTGGTCATGTTTCTACCCCCAGTGTTGAACATCTGGTACTTGTAATGCTGCTACTCCTGGTGTTGATCATTCGGTACTGAAAATTTTGCTACACCCAGTGTTGATCATTCGGTACTGGTAATGTTGCTACCCCCAGTGTTAATCATTCTGTACTGGTAATTTTGCAATCCCCAGTGTTGATCATTCGGTGCTGGGAATGTTGCTGCCCCTTGGGTCGATCATTCGGTGCTGTTAATGCTGCTAACCCCAGTGATGTTTATTTGGTACTTGTAATTTTGCTACCCCAATGTTGTTCATCCGGTACTGGTAATGATGCTACCCACAATGTTAATCATCAGGTACTGGTAGTGTTGCTACCCCAAGTGTTGATCATTCGGTACTGGTAATGTTAACGCCAGTGTTGATCATTCGGTACTGATAATGTTGCTAACCCCAATGATTGTCATTCTGTACTAGTAATGTTGCTACCCCTAGTGTTGTTTATCTGATATTGGGAAAGTTGTAACCCAGAGTGGTGATCATTTGATACTGGTAATGTTGCTACCTCTAGGGTTGTTATTCGGTACTGGTGATGATGCTACCACCAGTGTTGATCATCCGGTACTGGTAATGTTGCTACCCCCACGGTTGATCATCTGGTACTGGTAATTTTGCTATCCCCACTGTTGATCAATTGGTATTGGTAATGTATCTACCCCTAGTGTTGATCATCCGGTACTGGTAAAGTTGCTACCCCGTGTTGATTATCCGGTATTGTTAACGTTGCTATCCCCAGTGTTGATCATTCAGTACTGGTAGTGTTACTACACCAAGCGTTGATCATTCGGTACTGGTAATGTTGCTACCCCCCAGAGTTGATCATCTATTACTGGTAATGTTGCTACCTCTAGTGGTGGTCATCTGGTACTGATAATGTTGCTGCCCCCAGTGTTGATCATTCGGCACTGGAAATGTTGATACCCCAAGGGTAGATCATTCGGTGCTGGTAATTTTGATACCCCCAGTGTTGATCAACTGGTACTCCTAATGTTGCAACCCCCAGTGTTCATCATTCAGTACTGGTAATGTTGCTACCTGCAGTGTTGATCATCTTGTATACCGGTGATGCTGCTAATCCCAGGGTTGATCATCTGGTATTGGTAATGTTGCTATCCCCAGTGTTGATCAATCGGTACTGGTAATGCTGCTACCCCCATTGTTGATCATCTGGTGCTGGTAATGTTGCTACCCCCATTGTTGATCATCTGGTGCTGGTAATGTTGCTGCCCCTAGTGCTGATCATTTGGTACTTGTAATATTGCTTCTCCCCGTGTTGATAATTCGATACTAGTAATGTTGCTACCCAGAGTGCTGATCATCCGGTACTGGTAATGTGTCTACCCCCAGTGTTTATCATTCGGTGTTGGTAATGCTTCTACCCCCAGGGTCTATCATTCGGTACTAGTAATGTTGGTGCCCCCAGTGTTGGTCATTCGGTAGTGGAAATTTTGCTAACCCCTATGATAATCCGTCGGTACTAGTAATGTTGCTGACCCCAGTGTTGACCATCTGATGCAGGAAATGTTGCTACCACAAGTGTTTATCATTCAGTACTGGTGATGTTCCTAACCTCAGAGTTGATCATTCGGCACTGGTAATGGTGCTACCCCCAGGGTTGATTATTCGGTACTGGTAATGTTGCTACCCCCAGTGTTGATCATTGGGTGCTGGTAATGTTGCTGCCCACAATGTTGATCATCAGGTACTGGTAGTGTTGCTACCTCCAGTGTTGATCATTCGATAATAGTAGTGTTGCGACCCCCCCTCTGTTAATCATCCGGTGATGGTAATGTTGCTCCCAGAGGTGTTGATCATCCAGTACTGGTAACGTTGCTACCCCCAGTGTTGATCATTCGGTACTGTTAATGTTACTACCCTCAGTGTTGATCATTTTCATACTGGTAATGCTGCTACCCCCAGTGGTGATCATCTGGTACTGGTAATGTTGCTACCACTATTTTTGATCATTCGTTACTGCTAATGTTTCTACCCCCAGTGTTGATCATTCAGTTCTGGTAATATAGATACCCACAGTGTTGATCATCTGGTTTTGATAATGTTGTTAGACCCAGATTGATTATTCGGTACTGGCAATGTTGTTACCCCGAGTATTGATCATCTGGTACCGTCAATGTTGGTATCCCCAGTGTGGATCACTCAGTACTGGTAATGTTGCTAACCCTAGTGTTGATCATTCGGTTCTGGTAATGTTGCTACCCCCTGTGTTGATCATCTGGTATTTGTAATGTTGTTACCCTCAGTGTCGATTAGTCGGTACTGGTAAAGTTGGTACCCCCAGTGTTGATCATTCGATACTGGTAATGCTGCTATCCAAGTGATGATCATTCCGTACTGGTAATGTTGCTACCCCCAGGGTTGATCATTCGGTACTGGTAATGTTGCACCCTCAGTGTTGATCATCTGGTTCTGGTAATGTTGCAGCCCTCAGTGTTAATCATTTGTTACTGGTAATGTTGCTACTCCCAGTGTTGACCATCCAGTACTGTTAATGTTGCTACTCCTAGTGTTGATCATTCGGTGCTGGTATTGTAGCTACCCCCAGTGATGGTCATTCGGTAATGGTAATGTTGCTACCCCCAGTGTTGATCATATGGTTCTTGTCATGCTGCTACTCTTAGTGTTGATCATTCGGTGCTGGCAATTTTGGTACACCCAGTGTTGATCATTCGGTACTGGTAATGGTGCTACCTCCAGTGTTGATCATTCGGTACTGGTAATGTTACTACTCCCAGTGTTGATCATTTGGTGCTGGTAATGTTGCTACCCCACGGTCGATCATTCGGCACTGTTAGTGTTGCTAACCCCAGTGATGATCATTCCGTACTAGTAATCATGCTTCCCCCAATGTAGTTCACCTGGTAATGGTAATGTTGCTTGCTATCCACAATGTTGATCATCAGGTACTGGTAGTGTTACACCTACAGTGTTGATCATTCGGTACTGGTAATGCGGCTATCGCCAGTGTTAATCATTCGGTACTATTAATGTTGCTACAACCTGTGTCGATCATCTGGTACTGGAAATGTTGCTACCCTTAGTGCTGATCATCCGGTACTGGTAATGTTGCTATACCCCAGGGTCGATCATTCGGTACTGGTAATGTTGTTACCACCAGTGTTTATCATTCGGTACTGGTAATGTTTCTAACCCCAGTGATGATCATTCCGTTCTGGTAATGTTACTACCCCTAGCAGTGTTGATCATCTGATATAGGTAATGTTGTAACCCAAAGTGCTTATCATTCGATACCAGTAATGTTGCTACTTCCAGGGTCGATCATTTGGTGCTTGTAATGCTGCTACCCCAAGGGTTTATCATTCGGTACTGGTAATGTTGCAACCCTCAATGTTGGTCATTCGGTAGTGGAAATGTTGCTACCCCCAGTGTCGATCGTCCGGTATACTGGTGATGTTGCTAACCCCAGGGTTGATCATTCGGTACTAGTAATGTTGCTTTCCGCAGTTTTGATCATCTGGTACTGGTAATGCTGCTATACCCAATGTTGATCATTCGGTAATGGAAATGTTGCTACCTCCAGTGTTTATCATTCGGTACTGGTAATGTTGCTTCCTCCAGTGTTGATCACTCGGTACTGGTAATATTGCTACCCCTAGTGTTGATCATTTGGTGCTGGTAATGTTGCTACCTCCAGTGATGATCATTCCATACTAGTAATGGTGCTACCCCCCAATGTTGTTCATCCGGTATTGGTAATGTTGCTACCCACGATGTTGATCATCAGGTACTGGTAGTGTTACTACCCACAGTGTTGATCATTCGCTACTGGTAATGTGGCTATCGCCAGGGTTAATCATTCGGTACTGGTAATGTTGCTGCCACTAGTGTCAATCATCTGGTACTGGAAATGTTGCCACCCATAATGCTGATCATCCGGTAATGGTAATGATGCTTCCCCGTTTTGATCATTCGTTACTCGAGATGTTGCTACACCCCAGGGTCGATCATTCGGTCCTGGTAATGTTGCTACCGCTAGTGTTGATCATTCTGTACTGGTAATGTTGCTAACCCCGGTGATGATCATTCCGTACGCTAATGTTGCTACCCCTAGTGTTGATCATCTGATATAGGTAATGTTGTAACCCAGAGTGCTTATCATTCGATACTGGTAATGTTACTACCTCCAAGGTCGATCATTCGGTACTGGTAATGTTGCTAACCCAGGGTTGACCATTCGGTGCTGGTACTGTTGCTATGGGTTATCTTCATAGATTCCCAATTAGTGATTGGGACGTGCAGGAAGATCTAACTACAAAACTACGACTGTGCTTCTCTTT
>JAUUDZ010445033.1:0-12924 GCA_032361705.1 Panulirus versicolor
TGGGTTGGGCCATTCTTTCGTCTGTTTCCTTGCGCTACCTCGCTAACGCGGGAGACAGCAACAAAGCAAAATAAATACATAATATACATTACCTTACCTCACCTTCCTGCCCTAAGAATCCTATCTATCCTTACAAGGCTCCTGCAGCACTTAGAAAACTAGCCATGTTCACTGATCAGGACCATAGGTCATAAAGTGTTGTGATGATGCATGCATCCATATGAAAAGAGTGCAAGGCAACTGCTTAGTAAGTGTTGTGTCTTTAAAGTAGCTGACAATAAAAACACACAAACAGCTACTGTCAATTAAAATATAGGAGAATTAAGTTTAAAGTTACTATAAGAAATACTGTAACTACAAAGACATTAATATTTTCAAGCTTTTACTGTGCTGTTTTGCTCTGACATTCTTTTTAATCAACTTTTATGTCATGAATCAAACTTACTCTATATCTGCTTTTTCAGTGTTTTTCCACTTAAACATAAAATACTGAAATTACAAATACTGACAATATGAGGTACCACTTCTTGGAGCAATATGCTTCAGTGCATTGACGGTACTATTGATATATTACCCCACGTTAGATTACAATACTGAACAAACCTTTTTCTGCCTGAGTCTTTCTGTGTGGGCTTCTAAAAGCTGATGTTCTCTTCTCAATGCATCAACCTGGGAAAGCAGATTTTGAAAGCGATGTTTTGCCTCTAGTTCCTCCTGTATGAGTTCTCTGTGTAGCTCCTTGATTTTATCTTGTAATTCTTCATATCTAAACAACAAAACATCAACTTTCTTCTACAATAATTTCTGGATGATTAGACAAGAAAAAATTAAAGCCCACTCAAACATTTTGATAAAAAGTTAGTAGTGATTTAAGTCATCTCAATTCCACAATTAACAAAAAAGCAATTACCTTTTTTCTCTTCTATGAGTTTTCCTCAAACGTTGCTTTTCCAGTTCAAGGCGATGTATCTCCCTAAGTGGAAAAAACAAGGCTGAAATAGTCATAATTTTACAAAATGCATTACATTAAGTATAACTTTCTGATTTGAAAATCCACATTATATATATCCACCCATTTCCAGATGAGGAAGTGAAATAGTAATTACACTAGATATCTGTTCAAACTTAATTATAACTGTTGCTACACAATGTGCATTTAGCAACCTCATACAAATCATACCTTTCTCTCACAGCTTTTTGAATTTCAGACAGTTGGTGATTATATTCTGCCATGTCAGCCATCTTTCCAAAATAAGCCTGATTACCTTTGTGGAGCACTGGAATATGACATATGTAAATAGATTTTCATCCAGCAACTTTAAGTGTGCATAACTGTAAGATACAGTCATTCCATTAAAACAATAAACTTGCACAATATTCAAAACAATATGAAAATACCTTCAAAGTGTTCCATTTGAAGGTACTGTATTCCTGTAGACAAGGGAGTAAGAATACTATGTACACATTCTCTGTGTGTCATAAAGGGCAACTCAAAGGGGTAAGAAAAGGGGAATGGGTATTCTTTCCCTATGTATCATCACTTTCTAAAAGTAGGAACAGAGGAAAAAGCATAGTGAGGATTTTTTCTTAATCATTCAACAGTCTGTTTCTGATGCTACCTTGCCAGAGACAGGAAAGGCAACCAATTTTATATCATTATCACAAGCCCACTACCTACAATAGAATGAACTTTGACAATGCACTATTACAATCTTTGATAATTTGGGTAGAGACTTGAATAATGACATGCAAGCACTTGTACTTGTGAGAGAGCTGAAAAACAAATATTTTTTTCATTCCTATATTCAACATATAAAATATTCTTTCCCTTTAACCTTTTACTTAATGACTCACATCAAATGATGCTTTTCTTACAGCTGACATCAATTGTTGTCCTAAGTTTTCTGGCCTCTGTTTAAACATCCAGATACCTTTTCATACCATCAGAAGCCTACAGAATCTGTAAAAACTAGTGGCCTACAAAACTTCTATACATTATTACAGTGAAAGTAATGTATGAAACAAACTTCTGAAATGATTCTATCATTGCTATATGAATATCTTTGGAATTGTAAAGTTACATTTTTTAAAGATTTAATGTGAATTTTGAAGGTTGGAAAGGCAAGCTTAGTGGGGAAAAAATAGATTTAATATCATTCATATGATTTTTCTTTTTCATTTTTGATCACTAAAAATCAGGTAGAATTAAAGTAAATCATTACCTTTTGTTCTGTGGTAAAAACTTAGTGTGCTTTTATACTGTCTCCTATCACAAATTTGTTAGCTAAAATAACAAACTCATCTTACAGCTACAAGTAGAATGATAATTTCTTTATAATCTCACCTGATGAGGGTAAATACTTACCTTAAAGGTAGCCAAATCAGGTCTAGTTTAGCTGTACATTGTACCTGCATTAGCTTTTGGATATCAAATTACTTCGTTTTGCAATGGTAATATAATGTTTCAAGATTACAATAATAATGGCATTAAATGACCTAGAATGGTTAATTTTTTCTATGATGTTTGATAAGACAACAGTGGCTAGAGGCACAATCACAGACATTCTGGGTTTAAGTAATGTAAAAGTAGGTATAACAGATCACAAAAAATCATGGAAATAAAAAAAACTCACTTGACCTTCCCACTAGCAGGTGAGATTTATCTATATTTCCCACATTCTTGATAAAATATACCAGTTATACTCATGACTGAACACCAAAAACACACGACAGAAAATGAGGCTATTTGTACCACACTCAGCCATGAAATATGGTTCCACCCATAAACTGCATAAGTACTGGTATAGTTCTACTACAAGTCTCAGATGCTAAATGAGGTCAAATTAAATTTTTGTGTTCTTTTAACTTTTTTTTGTACAAGTCTTACACATACTTTTATGATGATTAATCCCATATCTTCACTGATCTTTATACCTCTTACTACGATCGTCTTAACTGATATCGTCGAATAAAATATTGAAATTCACGCCTCACCATGATTACTCTACTCTCTGAACTGTACACTATCATTGCAAGCAAAAATCACAATATCAATACGTAAATGCATTACAAGATCATTCTGAATTTTTATATACAACCAGTTTCTCCAGCTATATTATCAGCCATACAAATAACCAATATCTACATGTTTTAGCCCTACCAAATGGAAACCCTGTACCATTTAAGTTCAGAACAAGATTTGCATAGGTTTTCCGAAAAAAAAGCTTACCTCAGTCCAAAGTGACAGGAGCGTCATTTGATACCACTAATTCATAGATCTTGATAAAGTTAAAAAATACCGATACGTTTTATCAAATGCCATGAGAAACACAGTATTGATACCTATTGTTCAGATTTGTTGTACTTCCGGAGGTCTTGCCTCAGGAACGGCACCTCCCGTTTTTTTCTTGATACGTAGAAAAAACTATTCCTACCATGCTATGTACATTAAATTTACTCAATTAAATTATGTTGACTTCCTTTCTCTCTTATTTTCCAAAATTTATAAATCAGGTCTTTAACAATGATTACATTTTCATTTCCAAACAAGAGTTGTCAGGTTATCTTATTTTGTGCTACATTTTGTCCTTTGTGATGTTGATCACTTATTTCCTCTGATATTCTTTGTTTACATTCCCAGTGGCAGCAGCTACGGGCATACAAATTCTCACAATACCACACTACAGACGTAACATATTTCTCTTACATTGTTTTCGTATGAATTGACGACATTACCTTTTTCATTTTAGATTCTATAAAAAAAATCAGTTTGATTATCTATATCTCATACAAATTTCTGTTTTGGTGAGGATAATCGTCTCATTTAAATTGCAGAATTCGCGACCATCTTGGTGGAGGAAGAGGTTGTCGACAGAAGCAACATTATCACCTATCGATGGATCCAGTGTGCTGAGTGAGGCTCCTTGCTAAGGTAACTTGACTGAAAAGAGGATAATAATACGTCAAAGTATATATGATAGTCATGTATTTATACAGTGTACATGTATACATATCAAGAGAACGCAATCTGCTGTTAAGAAGAGATGAAGACGCCTATTCAGGTGTTTGCCTTAGTTAACACGGTAAATTACCAGTTAGCCACTCAATGAAACTAACTTCCGATATTGAGAGCTATTGTTCTACAGTTGTGGAGCATGATTCCGAACTTAATAGTCAATTTAATGCTAGTGAATTAAGCAGTAGTGGCGAGGGTTATGAATAGCAGACAGTTTAGGATTGATCAGTATAAAAGTACACGAAATACTTACCAGTATATACTTAAAACCTAGAAAATCCACTTAAGCTTTCCAAGTAGTCAAGATATATCATATTGTTCAGTATTTTAGTCGTAATGTACCAACCACATTCAGGGTTGAGCATCATAATAACTGCCAACAAATGTCAGCAAAAAGATAATAGATCGAGCTGTATGACAAAGCCCCCAAATATGCCCAAAGTGCCCATAATTTACCAAAATATCAGTGCATCATCCAAATTGCATTAGGTATGTTCAGATGAACTATTAGAACAATATTTGGTATATGGTGAAAAAGATTTGTTCCAAGTCAGGTAACAGAATTTTCCATACTGATCTTACCATTACCGTCACCCGAACACCAACATACATTGTATTGGACAGTTGCTGTTTCTAGTATTTGAACTTCTGTGGGTTGAACCCTGGATAGACCCTTGGTGACTCCTGGTCATTGGCCCTATCCATTGCATCATGTTGGCCTGTGATATGATGCACTTGTTTTTATGCTTGTAGATTGATAGAATATTATCCAGAATAATACAGTTTCAACCATCCTTGTTTATATGGTTAGCTGACACTTTGACTTCTGTGATCTGAGTATTAATCCTGGCCCACTCTTATCATTGATGTAACTCAATGAGTGATGATGAGACATTTATTATTGTCTGATGATCTGTCTAAATAGTCAGTGCATACAAACATACACAATGTTGATCTCAGCCCACCCTTTTTATAGATTCTGTGTGAAAAAATGATAGATAGCTTTAGGTGGACTGAGATCCACATGCAGGGGCGTATCTAGGGGAAATAGTGCCTATGGCAAGCACTGAAATTGCACCCCTGGCTTGATTAAAAATGTACATACAGTGGATGCATATAAAGAATATATACATTGTAATTATAAACTGTTGAAGAGTTAGGCCAAACTTAAAATTATATAAACTATTAAAGACGTAGAGACTTATTTGATCAAAATTGTAATGTAGAAGCGGTAATGCAACTGATAGTAACAAAGTATTACTGTAGTTGAAAAGTAGGGGAGTTTCTTTTTTATCTCACAAAACCAAACCATTAAATATGTCAATCAGGTAGCTTATGTCAAAAAAAAACCTGTTGAGTGGCGCCCAGGGCACCTGCCCAACTTGCCATACTCTAGATATGCCTTTGTCCACATGGGCCTAGATTGAAAGAATTCCACAGATTTCTTGAATAGATAGAATGATTATATAGTTACATAGAAAAGCAACTAGAAACAGACAGATGGATCCTTTCTAGGCTTTTACGCTGAAGCAGTGGAAAAGCAAACATAACATTTATGAACTTCATATCTACGAAATTGCAAATGATAGTAGTCAAAGACTTGAGGCAAAATATTCGTCATTTAATCTTAAAGGTTACTCTCATCTTTGGGTGTTCTAGCTTTAAATATCTACTTTGATAGGGATTGTTAGTCTTTGATGATTTTAAAAGTTTGTATCAGGTGACCTCAACCCTTTTTACGTGGAATAAGATTAGGTTTTGTAGACTGTACCTATGAGATTTATTTCTCACTCAGTACTTACTGCTGTAATTTTTGTAGCTGAAAGTGAGAAATCCTATGAGTGCTTGTTTTTTTACTGTTAGTCAGGTTACTTTACTTGTTCACAACCCTAGATCAGGCACCTGAGAACTGGCAGATTATATATGCACTATATAATGTCTGTTTAAAGGCAAGGTTGAAAAATTATGAATGTTCAGATTACAGAGGTATGATCTTGTTGGGTGTACCTGGTAAGGTAGGTGTCATTTTCAGAGCTGACAATTTGGGAGGGGCAGTGTGGTTTCACTCACACCTCAGGGTTTAAGTGTTTATGCTGAAAATTGTATCAGTAATACATAAAGAGAGAGTATATTTTTTTTTTTATAGATCTTTGACTATTAGAACATACTCAATACAGTTTACTGTAAACAGATGTCATATTTCTTTCTCCCAACAGTTAATGGTTTTTATTAAACATTGGCAAGAGTGAGGTGTGACATAAAAGATGGCAGCAGTGTCTCCTCCACATCCTCCAAATGATCCTGACTTAGAGATTAAAGTGAAAAAAGGTAAGTATAAAGACTTTCTCAGCTATGAATTCAACAGAAAACATTATTATACAAGCTAATATGAATTACTTATGCTGAAAGTTTTCAGGTATTGGAGGGAATGGTATCAAGAGTTGTGATCATAGCTGAATGTGCACTAACTGATATGCTTCTATTTGATTTTGTATCAGAGGCTTAGTTGAAGAGACGAAATGTCGTTATATGTGAAGATTATTTCTTTTTTACTATTCTGCAGATCTTTTAAAATCATTATAGATACTAGTTTGATTTTTCTTTTTTTAAAGTTATCAAAATACTTTAATATCTTTCATACCTGTTTGTCAGGAAGCAGATTATTGAACCTTTGATGAAAAATCATTGGTTGGCTCCTTGCTCCTTCCTCTGTTCATAATTCGTAATGTACTGTAATACTGCAGGAGGGGAGGATTTTGAACCACCATGCTCCCATCCCTCATAGTCACCTTCTGTGAATGAAAATGTGTGAATTGTACCAATATTCTTCCATCCCTGTCCCTTATGATACTTTATTTTATTTGTATTTGGTATTTACCAAATTGCAAACATCATAATTAATCAGAAATGATGTGGTATTAACTCATAAATATAACATAATTGATAGTGTTGAATTTTGTAGGTTTTGATAAACCAAAATATTGTATGTGTAAATTCTCCTTTTATTTTTTTCTATAGCCTTGGAACGCGTAAGTGAAAACATTCACATTTCTGCCAATGAACCATCATTAGCAGTATACCGTCTTCAGGAGCATGTGCGTCGTGCTCTACCTCCAACTGTCACACGCAGACAGCATGTTACTGCACTCCATTCTCAGCTACAAGGAGCTTGTTATGATGTGGAATATGCTTTGAGGTAATTAAACTTACTTTAGATCCATTTAAGTGCAGTGTCATTAATCCGGTACGTCTCTGTATTTTATGAGAGTTTACCAAAAAAGGTATCCTTTATTGCAGTTTAAGTTTATTATGGGTTAAAGATAATCACATAAATATTTTCTTTGCAAATATCTATATATATTTTACTTAATATAGTCTTCTGTAATCATCTGCGTGAAATTTAAATGGCAAAATTAGGGCCTATATACAGCAACAGATGAATAATGGAAATGAGTCAGTAGAAGAATAATATCTTTGTAGTTACCGAGAGTTCTGTAATGTTTCTCACCTTTGGACATAGTTCTGAAAGTATCTGAGGGAGAACTTGCTCAGTGGGAGGTTGAAGCACCATTTTATCACATAAGTTGTATCCATGAGGATTCAACCCCTTTATGCATCATAAAGCACATGAAGCAAGCATGCCTAGTATACATTATAAGACAGAGATGGGTGCAGTGGGGAAAGTGGGAATGTACCAGGTGTACCACAGAGGTTGTAAGTTCCGAGAGAAGGCATATAACGGTCCACTGTAGTTACAAGAGGGATACTTAGACCTCCAGACTACAGCAGTGACTTGTTCTTTGTTTGGGTTGCCATCCATTGTAAATCTATAGGTTCTACAAAGAGCCCAGATTTGACTTGTGGCAGTAAATAAGATAATACCATGCTACTTAGGTGTGCATTGATGCATATAGCACTGAAAAAGAGTTAAGGTCCTAAAGAAGACTCTTAAGGAATGATGTAGATAGAACCTGACATGACAGCTAGAGACTGAGTGTGAATGAATGTGGCCTTTGTTGTCTTTTCCTAGCGCTACCTTGTGCACGTGCGGGGGGAGGGGGGGTGTCATTTCATGTGTGGCAGGGTGGCGACGGGAATTAATAAAGACAGCAAGTATGAATTATTTACTTGTGTATATGTCTGTGTATGTATATATATGTATACGTTGAAATGTATAGGTATGTATATGTGTGTGTGAACATGTATGTATGCACATGTGTATGTGGGTGGGTTGGGCCATTCTTTCATCAGTGTTCTTGCACTACCTCGCTAACAGACTAAAACTCCAGTTTTTCCAGCTCTTCTCCATGCACATCATTACATACTTTTCTTTATGTTAACTCTGAACTTCCTCCTTTCATTCTTGCAAACTCAGGCTCCAACTTATGAATTTTCTTGCTAGATCCTTTCCAAATAGCAGTTGACTAACTTTCCCAAGCTCCTTTACCTTCAGGCATGCTGTAAACCTGTTCTTCACCCCAAGACCCTTGTATTTACCTTCTTCGCTTTTATCATTGAACAAATTGAATTGCCGTTGTGACATCACACCCTTAATGTAGACCCACTTTTACCAGTAACAACTATTTCCTCCTCCTTTCCTACTCCCGCACACACCTTACTCTCCTGGTAAAAGATCCCTGCTGCATTTAGTAGCTTCCTTCATGCCCCATCTGTTTGTAACACTTTCCACAAGGCATTTCTGTCAGTCTGTCATATGCTTTCTCCAGATCTGTAGATGCTATATACAAATCCCTCTTTCTTGGTATAGTACTTACATAAATTCTTTAAAGCAAACACTTCATTGACACATCCTTTAACACTCCTGAAGCCACTTGTCGAAAGAAAAAGATGCCACCCAAAGATCGCATAAACAAACTTTTTAACCTGATCTTCCATTTTATTAAAATAAAACTGGAAGGATGCAAGTGAAATGAAAACAGAGAATTATGTAAATGGTTACAAAGTGTGTGTGAGTAAAAGCTAGTGCCATTTCATTTTTTCACTCATTTTCAGGCAGAAGCTCAGCTTGTTCATTTAGTTTTTCAACAATGATAGTGCCTTAATACACTTGGATTTACTTCATGAAAGTCATTATGAGCATGTACACTTGAAAGCAATATTTATAGGCCACAATTATTTGTAAATAACTTTATACATGGGTGGGATCCATACAGGATACAGGAATTTAATAGAGAATAACATTGACTTTGAATTGAACATTGAAAGTTTTTTAAATTAAGGACGACTGTCATTGAAACATTGATATTCTTTTTCAGTGCTGTACGAGTAATGAAGGATGCAGGTGAAAAATTTACTTCCTTGCAGGAACTTTTAAAGAGTTCCATATTTCATCGTCAGCAGCTGAAATATGAACAGACACGCAGGTATGCAGTATCTACTGGTTCAGTTTGCTTCTGAACAAATAGTGCTTCATTATTTTGTGATAAGTGTTCAAGATGCAATTGCTTTGTGTGTTGAAGGAAAGATAGAAGGGAGTGTGCTATGACAGCTGTCTCAAATAGTATTTGTGAAATTTGATAATCTGGAGGAATTGGATACCCTTTATCACATCTAAGTGATATGGTGAAGTAATTACCAAGTGTTAAACTTGGGAGAATCTTCTCACAGCATTCAATTCTGGCTAAACTTACTTCATATATCAGTTCATTGGCAGCTTTAGCCCCTTCCTATCATGACTAGATTTTTGTAGAGATTTTATTTAAATGAACTAATTTGCTCGGAAGACTAATATTCCACTTCAAATTTATTGTTTTTTGATGATTAGTAAACTGTGCTTGGCTGATACAGTTTAGTATTTCATTTCTGGTATTATGCTTTCAATTATTGGACTCATAGTGCAAATCACAATCCATAAACCTCTCTCTGAAATTTTTGTGATTTATTGACTCTCCCTGCTATATAGGAGTAATTCACTTTATATTGTAGAAAGGTTAACTTTTCATTAATCTTTATATCAAAATATATGCATTTTTAAAAACAGTCTCTGGAAAAAAAAATCTCAAAGATGTCTTTGAATTTGCGTAATTTATGGCTGAGGACACTTGTACACTCTGTCATGTTCAGCACACTCCAATCCAGGCTCAAGCTTTCTCTGCTAATTTTTGGTTTATATTAGTCCACACCATATTTTGCCTTTTTGTATGCTTTTATATGTTATGCATCAAACTGTTGTCTTACGAAACTCATGTGAAGTAAAAAAAATTTGAGAATCAAAGTTATGAATGGGTTATTGCTCCATGAATTCCTCACACATTCATATAATTCATTAAAAACACCTGAGCTAGCATAGTCATAACGAGAGAATCAGGCCCCAGTGGCACCATAAAGTATTTTTCATTACTCCAGTAGTCTACAGCTTTGTTTGTAAGTAGTGGATGAAAGATTGAAAGAGCCTGTGCTAGATGCTAGAGTCATGAGAGGATTCTTTGGAGACCGACCATTTTGTAGTGTAAGGAAGAATGGAGAGGTAAAGGTGTTGGCAAGCGAGAAGATGAATTGGGAAGAATACAGGGAGAAGTATGAAAGGAATGTTACTGAAAGCTTGGATGGAATTGTAGTGAATGTAGGATTGCAGTCATGTGTGAATGAGGTGTTTAAAGTGTTAAGAGAAATACTAGTAAAGGTTGTAGAATCAGTAGTTGGATACAAGGTAGTGAAATACAGAAATAAAAAGGGCAGTGCATGGTGGAGAGAAGAGATTTGAATTGCTGTGGAAGAGAAGAAAAAGGCATATGGTAGATTGCTCAATAGGAATGTACCAGTGGAAGTTCAGCAAAGGAGGAAAGAATGCAGAATATGTAAGCAGAATGTTAAGAAGCTGATAGAGAAAGCAAAGAAAGAGTAAATGAAGATTTTGGAAGAAAGTTAAGTGAAAATTTTGGGGATAATAAGAAACTATGGGAAGGAGGTGAAAAAAGGAAAGAGGTGGATGTAAGAATGGAAATGTTGATGTGAGAAGTAAGGAAAGGGAAATGCTGATTCAAAAGGAGGAAGTGAAATGAAAAAAAATAGGTAAATTTTAAAATATCACTGTCCTGATCACAAAACAAAGTTTCAAGGGAATATTAGCCATTTTCTGTTCTTTCTAGGCAATTAGAAAATAACACTTATTACCCAGGAACAAAAAAGAAATTTAAACAGTGTTATTTATCCCAATGTTCTGCAACTGTGCTGCTGAAAAAGCCTTTTCCCACTCATACAAATATTACATGTCATTCCTTTTCCCAGTAATTTCATATTCTTATTCCTTGTGGAGAATAGTGATGTTGCCAAAATTATTTAGTAATCAGAGAATTTGTATTGGAGTTTTTGGAGTCTGCATCTCTTTAGATAGAATAATTTTAAATCTCTGAGTCTTCCTTTATAAGATTTGATTTTTTTGCAACTGATTGACTCCAAGAGCATATACTTCTTGCACTTAATAATAGCAAAGAAAATTTTTTTTCATATATTTTTCATACCATAATTCATTACTTTGCATTCATCAGCACTAAAACGCATTACCATATTCCTGATCACTTTCTCACTTGTCTAAATCACACCAAATCTGAC
Source organism: Panulirus versicolor (assembly GCA_032361705.1). NCBI lineage: Eukaryota > Metazoa > Arthropoda > Malacostraca > Decapoda > Palinuridae > Panulirus > Panulirus versicolor. The sequence continues at coordinate 11,588 of JAUUDZ010445033.1, forward strand.
TTTGGTTAGGCATTATTTCATAATTTTATGTGATTGGTAGGTTTACAAATTATCCTGGTGTATCATATCTCCAGATCATTTATAGATAATGAAAGTAATGAGTTTAGGAGTGAACCCTTTGGTATCCTTCTTGTCATACTGACTCGGTTAGATGCTTCTTGGTTTAATATCACTTATTGTTTTCCATCTGTGAGCCACTCCTGTCGATGTAGATATTTGATTTCTGTCCAATAAGCTTCTTTCACATATCAGTCTTGTACTTGGTACTTTGTCTGCAGCTTTTTTGAAGTTTAATAAGATAATGTGAGGTTATTTTGAAATCCCAGTTATTCTGCATTTGACAGAAATTTAATCAGATTTGTTAAATGATTTTTTATTATGAAAACCATGTTAATAATTGGTTATTAGTTTATCATTATTTCTTTATTTAGAACATTTAGGAGTGAGCAGTAGGTAAAATTCTAGTGGTACGTTAAAACATTAGGTTGAAGTAGTCGGTAGGAACATTAGTTAGGAGCCACTGGAAACAGTGCTAGAGTTGCCCTCTGTCAGTGGCCTGTGAAGGGGGAGGCACTGATAGAATAAGAAGTGGCACTGTAGTTCACTGGTTATGGGAGGCTCTTTTCCTGTGGCCACTCCCTTGAGGGAATTCTCAAAGGAAATGGGCATCAGAGATATAGATAAATACATAGAAATTTAACTATTTTATCCTTGGTATTGTTTCTTTATTTATATCTTAGAGTAAGATTGATAGATCAGTAGTTTGAAGAGCTTTATCAGCTATGTCTCCTGTTTTTAAAAGTTCTTGTTTTATTCACAAGATTCTGGTTATTTGGGACTTTCCATCTCTTGTTGGAATTTATTGAATATCATGGTTATCAGAAATGCTATCTGGTAGATTGTCTTTTTTTAAATTCTGAGAGAAGTGTTTTTTGGACCAGTTGACCTACTCAGTTTAATGTTTCTAAATTTTCAAGTATTTAGTTATTTATTTATTATACTTTGTTGCTGTCTCCCGTGTTCGCGAGGTAGCTCAAGGAAACAGATGAAAGAAAGGCCCAACCCACCCACATACACATGTATATACATACACGTCCACACACACGCATATACATACCTATACATTTCAACACATACATATATATACATACACAGACATATACATATATACACATGTCCATAATTCATACTTGCTGCCTTTATTCATTCCCGTCGCCACCCTGCAACACATAAAATGACATCCCCTTCCCCCACATGCGCACAAAAGCCACATTCGTTCACACTCAGTCTCTAGCTGTCATGTATAATGCACTGAAACCACAGCTCCCTTTCCACAT
>JAUUDZ010445044.1:0-24336 GCA_032361705.1 Panulirus versicolor
AAAACATATTCAGTGTTCACTGTTTACTTCTATACCCCGAGAAATGAACGATTTCCCCTTAGCCACGGACCATCTGTGTGGCACCCATGGAAGCATAACCCCCCTCAGGCCACAATGAGCTTAAAACAGCTCCTCCGTGACCACCCGTTGCTTCATGGATCGTGTACCAGGTGGAAATACTGTCGCTCGCGCGGAAACAAGCTCATCGTGGCGGGAATGTTAGGATACCTGACTGCCACACAAATGGTCCGGGGATCGATTCCTTGGGTATAGTGGTATATAGTTCACATGCATTACACATGACAGATAGAGAGCGAGTGTGAGCGGATGTGGCTTTTTTCGTCTGTTTCCTGGCGCACCTCGCTGATGCATGGGTTAGCGATGCTGTTTCCTGTGGGCGGGGTGGCGTCGTAAATGGATAAAGACGAGCAAGTATGAATTTGTACATGCGTATATATGTCTGTTTATGTTGATATGTATATTCACATGTATGTATATATGAGTGGATGAGTCTTCTTCGTCTGTGTCTTGGCGCTACCTCGCTGAGGCCGGAAACGGCAATCAAGTCTTAAAATGATAATGAAAATAATAATGATGATAATAGCATACATCAAATATCATGTGTACATTATATGCGAAAGTTGTAATGTTTGCAAACATAGGACTATAATGCTTGGTGAACAGTTATTTCAATCTTGGGGCCATCTAGAAAGATTTCACATGGACAGAAGGCCATATAGCATTTACACCAAAGACTTGTTTTTTACTTATAGAAATTGTCATCCTAAAACAAAACAAGCACTCTTGTAATTTCTCTGATGTATATTTTCATTTCATGAATGCCTCTTGAAAATATATTTTTATCATTAATAACACCTCCGTGTTTCACCTCTAACCCCTTGATCTATATCCTGTCCGTCACTGTGACGAAAATTTTGACATGGATCGAAGATATTTTTATTCAAAATTCCTACTGACTTTACTTGCCAGTTGTACCTTCTGAAGGGCCACATCACACCCACAGACCACAATTTTTCCGCCCGTACCATAATGTATAGATGGTACCATTGATATGATTAAGTAATGGTGTCTCTTTTAGGATCAGCAATGTATTTATTATCAGTTAAATATTTCAGAGGTCTGATGAATTGATATGTTTTATGAGGTAAAAGAAAAAATACAATCTCAAAAGGATGAGGTGACAGATTATTCCCACCCCAGTCCAAGAATGCCCCTCCAGGGGCTCATTTAATTCTACAAATGATTAGTATATTCTTGGTGTAAAGTACCTATATTTTTTAATACTTCATCTATTTTTGCTTTGTTACACATTCATTCAATTTGCATCATATAATTTTTGATTGTGCATTTTTTAATTACCTTAGTAACTGAAATTGCAGTAGTGGCTCTTTTGGTTTCCATGTCTGCCATTTCATAAGGTGCAATACTCATGTGTAAGGGAACCCATACAAATTGAACATTGTTATCTAGTTTTCTTATTTCACATACTGATTTTTGACAGACACCATTGTGTTCAGAAATGACTGGCTGTTCAAAGAACCCAAAGCTGCCCTACTCTCTATAATAACTATGTATTTTCACAATCTTCAATCCTGTTCATATATGTAATTTAGCTTGAGCTGATGATATAGAGTTGCTCATCTGAATTCCAATTTTGATGTCCTCAACTTTGATTTGAGTACTGTCTTTGAGGATCCTACATCTGCCCTGCCACTTGACAGACCTGAGCATCACAGTAAACATGTATGGTTTTTAAAGGTATACTACCAATACTTTTCTTACACAGTGCCCTCATCTCTCCAAGTTCATAGTGAGGCATAATGTCTATATCAATCTCTTGTCCTTTCCACAGCAAGACCTTATGACTTTTCCGAAAAGCTGTACACCAGTCTGCCAAGTGACTATTTTTCAAGTTCATTTCTTTCATGTCTCCTCTCTTGTCTTTTTACAGAAGAGCCTTGTGTTTTTGATAATAATGAATGTGGCCTTTGTTGTCTTTTCCTAGCGCTATCTCACACGCATGCGGGGGGAGGGGGGTGCCATTTCACCTGTGCCAGGGTGGCAATGGGAATGGTTGAAGGCAGCAAGTATGAATATGTACATGTGTATATTTGTATATGTCTGTGTATGTATAAGTATGTATACATTGAAATGTTTAGGTATGTATATGTGTGTGTGTGGGCATTTATGTATATACATGTGTATGTGGGTGGGTTGAGTCATTCTTTCATCTGTTTCCTTGTGTTACCTCGCTAATGCAGAAGACAGTGACAAAGTATAATGAATATTTTTTTTGAAAGTTTCTTCTTTTTTTCCCTCTCATTAATTGAATTGAAGTAACAGTATTAATTTCATTACCCCACTGTGAAATGATTTGTAAGCCTAGTATCATTTTCATTATATCAGTTACTGCATTCATTTGACATCATAGAATTTTTCTCATTGTTTCATTTTGAAAGATTTCCAATTTCCATAGCATTTCTTTACCAAGACGATCAGACAGGGGCTGCATAGTATGTAATTGGTCTTATAGTGGAAATAGACAACATGCCATTCAGGGGCTGTAGTTTTGCCAGACATTATGTGAGAATATGATTTACTTCTGCATCTTTACTCTCAGAAGTGAACCCAATATACCTACCTAAATTGTATTTTGACACTTTGTCTACACTTTTTCCATGAAGGAAAAAGAAATGTAGATTCCGTTTTTTTTTTACTCACATTGGTTTTCCTTCATTGATAACTAGCCCCATCCCCCCCACCCCCCTTTTTTTTCTTTTTTTTTCTTTTTTAGAAAAAGAACACTAAAGATATCCAAAACAGTTTGCACATTTTCTACAGAATTTCTATGAATCATGATGTCATCTTTATATATAATGGTTACCATTCATTTAGGACATTCCTGTGAGGCACCTTTATTCATCAGTATGATGAAAAACATTGGACTCAATACTCCCCCTTTCAAGTACCTAGTTCAGATGATCTTTTCCTCAGAAAAACGCTCCTGATACCATACCACACGCAAGCTATCCAGCATGACAATTTCCCTGATACCCTTAGTGAAGCCACTCCATTCATAAGTACTTGACTATGAGCATTATCAAATGCTCCTAAAGGAGTGGTAACATTGTATATGCAGATGACATCATGATTCAGGGAGGTTCTGTAAAAAAAATGTGCCAATCACTCAGATGAGCTTAATGTTCTTCCTCAAAAACTGGGGCTAGTTATTAATGAATGAAAAACAAATTTGAGTGTAAAGTAAGGGGAACTAAATTTCTCTTCATAATGGAGAAAGTATAAAGTGTCAAAATACAAATATTTAGGCATGTACATTGAGTTTACTTCTTGGAGTAAAGATGCAGAAGTAAATTATGTTTTCACTATGTTAGTCATGATTTTCCAATATTTACAGCACTTAGCAACTCATCTTGAGTAATATCTACACATACTGCACCAGCATTTAATGATATAAATCTTCTTTCATTTTGCCAGTCATTTAATGCTTCTCTTGTCCTGTTTCGCATTCAGTAGTACACCAGAGCTTTGAGTTTTAGTGCTTCATCTTGCAATGTTTCAGAGTTAAAACTGTGTAGAATTATGGTTTGTTGTATGGTGTTATAACACTGTGCTTCAACTTGTGATAAATCGGGAAAATTTTTTATTTCTAATGTCTAAAAGAATGTTTACTCATAGTAGTGAAATATATCACCATAATTTAAGGTATTTGGCTACTTATCATGCATATTTTGAGTGTCAAAACATAACACCTTATGATTTGTATCTCTCCATTGGCAAAACTTGTAAATTCATTTATGTTCACTGCTACCCCATTATTACCACATCCATTTAAAACAACTGCTGATCAGGTGAGGATTCAGGTGGTGCTGTAGACAAGCATGTAGCTTTGTACTTGCTTCTAGTAGGCCCCTGCACTACCTCAAGCTCACATCACCTTCATTTCAGTAAGTCTTTTGAATATTGTCTGCATTACCTGTGATGTGGCAATAGTTACTGAATCAAATAGTTCAAGGGGTGATACACACAACCTTATTGCCCTTCCATCTCCCTGCCAGTAACCTTCAGTTTGCCCCACCCCAGTCCTGCAGCGATTAAAGCCCCTATCATAGAGTTTCAGTGTATTACTTTTTTCAATAAGTATTCATATAATACTTTATCTCTGAATTAAATCTTGACATAGTATGGTATGCTGTACTGTATATGGGTGATAATCTGTTTCACATGCAGTAAAATGCATCCATAAGGGAAAATTTTGGGGTTTTTATGGTTCAACTTACACCAGATTTGTCTTGCAACAGGGTGCACAGGAACATCAACCTATCATAAGTTCAAGCAATGCTGTAAACCCTGAATGACTTTTCAGTCTTAGGCAAAATTTATGTTGATTTTCTCTTCCTCTTTTAGACTGTTCTTGTTTTCTGCCTTTATTAAGTGGAGGAGTACCTCCTGAACTTAACCTGTGAAATAACCTTTGGTGAAAGATTTGTAAACAAAAGATGATTCAGATATGGAACATTGAAAGATGTAACAGCAAATGTTAGAAATCATTGACTGAAACATCGCCAGAAACAAACTCAGGCTGAAACATTGTCTGATCCTATTTTTTTTACTCATCATCCCCATTTACTGGTCTAAACATCATCGTGGTTGATTATGGGCAAGTATTGATCGATTATGAGCAAGTATGATAAAGATAGGTAACAACCCCAACGGATAGATCACATCATATCCTTAAATGTTGCCATGACTAGTCGGTACCAAGGGGCTGTTTTCAAAAAATTTTAAGTCATTGTCTGTTTAGGTTTGATATGTGCTTTTGGTGTTATTTTATTTTGCATATGTATACATATACTTTTAACTCAGTGAATGTTGTATTTTGTATGTAATAATGCCGAAATCTAATTGAATGTATCACATCTTTACAGTATCGGAAGGCGACGGGTCTTTGGACTCTAGCAGCGGTGTTGGCGTCCATGGTGCCTATGTCCAGTATGTAGACGCCTCGCCAGACCCTCTCTATTCTTCCACTAATGGACAGATGTAACTAACCACGCCCAAAGTATTTTGCTTGTAACCATGTCGTACCCCTGTTGTAACCATGGAGAACTTTAGCCAAATTTTTTCTTTTATCATTATATTCAGTATCCTTTGTTGTAAAATCAGGACTACCTCATTGCAGCCTAAAGTCTATAGAATAATGAAATTTCATAGCTGATATGATTTCTTAAATTATTTCATACTACTGTTGAACTGTATGTCCAAGCCCTGAAATGGGGACAGATATATGAAACAATAAGAGTGGCATTGAACCTTCAGTATCATTGGATTCTTTAATCCAATAATGAATGATTACAGCAGAAATTCTAAGTCAGATTTGTAATTTGAATTTGCTTCAATTTATACTGATTTTGATTAGAGTGTACTGTACTTAGTTCTTTCAGTTAAGAATTTGGATATTGCTAAAATGAATACAGTACTGGGATTATATACTCAGCATTACTAGCATCTATCAATTTGCAGTTAATAGTATATTGCTTATGTTAGCAGGACAGCTTCTTTCATTCTGAAGCCAGTGGAAAATGATAAATACCACACTTTGATTATCATTACTCCCTTAAAATTTACAAATGAAAGGTTTGAATGCCTTCAAACGTGTTTCTTCTTGATAAAGTATTCAAACTTTGTCAGTGAGGTAAAACTCATTTTTAACCACAAAAATGTAAATGAAAATGTTGCAGGAACACAAAAAGTGTTAATGAATGTCTCTGCACAGCTTTAAAGTAAGGACTTCAGTCTGAGAGAATGAGGTCTTACAGTACCGTTAAGACCCAAGCAAGACCTAGTGGCTCCTAGTTATTTCCATATTTTCAAATGATTGACATGTTGTGAGCCAGTTACACAGTAAAGTAGAATTCTTTTTGTTACTACAAACAACCATTTGTTATTTTCAGAATATTGTGGCACATCTCAAAGCATTAGTGCAGGGGAAGCTGAGCTAGAATGCTATATGTTGTGAATACCAACTGGTTGTCATTTAAGCAGACTCTGCATACTGTTCAGTGTTGTAAGCTCATAATCAAAGGAGGTTGTGAAACTATAGCCTTGCTAATAGCGAGTGTCTCTCTTGCCACACTTGGTTGAATATCCGTATTGTTGTTGTTTGCATTTTTTGTTGTATGGTTTGCACTGTTATTTTATGTTTAACATTTTGACAATGATGAATAAAAGCAGTTAAAACAGTTTTAATCGCAGATGTTGCAAGTTGCTACTTTCATTAATTTCATTTGTATATATTTTCTTAAAATGTCCCCATAAATAAGTTTTCTAATTCTTAACTTACCATTAAGTGTAAAGATGATGTGGGCTGTGAAGTACTTATATCTGTCAATTATGTGTGATGCATGTTTATAGTTCAGTATTAGAATGGCAAGTGTAATGGAGGGGTGAAAAGTTAACTTTAGTAATTAAGATAGCCATTTATACTGGTATTTGTTAGCATCTCTAAATGAGGAACTTATCATCTCTTAAAAGTATTAGTAAGCAATAATTTTTGCTTGTATGGACTGATATTGATATTGGTTTGTAAAACTTCATAGTACAGGTAGAATATCAAAAATCCATAAGCCCCAGGACCAGTTGGTGTTTATTTTGTATTTTTACACATTTTAAAAATCACCTGTATGGGCCACAAATGATGGTCTGAACATACCATAACAGATTGTTTTGTGTACTTAACTCACATTCTGAATATTCTATTTTTCTACAAATTGTTTCTCCTGCTTTAGTAAGGTAGCCTAAGGAGTAAACAAATAATGGCTTCATTCACACATGTATATTGATGTATATTGTACTGAAATCAGAGCCTTCCAATTACAGCAAAGCCTGACTGACTACCTCGCCTTACTCTTTTGCTGCCATTAGGTATGCTATTAAACCATCTGACCTCTCGAGAGCTTCCACAGATACATTAATGCAACCAGAACCTTCACCTCTTTCACCTTGTGACTAGCCTGTACCCCCATATTTCCATCTGCTGCTATATACTCCTAGCTTCCTAAAGCATTTCATGCCCTCCAGGTCCTTCCCATTCAGATGTACACTCAAACCATCCTCTCTTATCCCTGTGTTGCACCTGATTACCTTACTTTTGTTAACGTATACTTTCAACTTTTTCCTTTCACACACACTCTGTAACTTTCGCCAGCTTCTGGAGTTTTTCTCTGTAGTCTGCCCCACCTACTCCCAGAATACTGTAGATTTGCCCCTCACTATTAGATCCTTGCATTCACCTCCCTTACCACCCTGCCATAGTCAGATTAAACAACCACCATAGCATCACATCCTTGAGTGGGAACCACTCACCATATTCCTTTCCTAATCACACACATGCCTTACACTCCTGGTAAAAACTCCTGAACTCCTCATTACATTTAATGATTTTTTATTTACCCCATGCATCATAACACCTTCCTTAAAGCCTCCATGTCAACTTTTTCTCCATGTACAGTTCACAGTCTGTCGTTGAGTTTTTCTCACACATACTCTTCAAACACTAACCCCACACATCTGCTTCTCCTAAAGCCACACTGCACCTTCCCTGTCAGATATTTTATGCATGCCATCACCCTCTCTGTCAACACTGTCTGATAAACCTTACTTAAACCCTAATATTTGAGATAGTGTTGCCCTCCCTTACATTGTGGCAATCTTCAAGCTCCTCACCAGGGGCTATACAAATACTGAATAGCCTTACTGACCAATCAACAACACTCTTATCCCTTTTCTTGAGAAACTTTACTGCCATCCCATCCATTATTGCCATATAGTGCATCATTTTATGGAAGGCTTTCACTACATCCTCCCTTTTTTCCATGTTATTTGCTAGGATCCTTTTACTCTGCATGCCACCTCCTTCCAAACACATTACATCTGCCTCCTGTCATATAACACACTCATGAGTATACTCCAACTCTTTTTCATTTCTTCTTTGCCTTTTACACTGCCAGGTCTTTTTCATCCCTTCTTTGCCTGTTATCTCTGCCCCATTTGCTTCCCTTGCTGTCTCTTCCATTTGTTTTCTTGTTCTAATAAAGTTCACCTCTTTCAGAAAATTTTTTTTTCTCTGAAGTTCATCTGTACTCTCATGCCAATAGCTCATTGCCCTTTTTCAGCCCTCACACCCCCTTGACTTACACTACTTTCTTTGTACTTCCATCAATAACTTTCTTTCCATGCTTTTCTCTTTCACTAGCAGTTCAACTTCTTTGCCCCTCCACATATGACCCTTTCTCATGCACCTACCTCCCACCATCCACTTTTGGTCTACATGCACAGCTTCTATAAATACCTCCCTCCCCTTTACTACTCCTCTTGTTTCATTTACTCTAAATCTGAGCTACTCTTCACTCAGTCTCCTATGGTACCTGCTCTCAGGCCTTTCCTTAGCTCACTTATTTTCATCACTTTCATTTCATTATATCTTTTTGTAAGACCACTTCAGGCTTTCACACTTGCCTCCACATCTCAACCCTTTCAAAATATTTTTCAAATCCAGCTGGCTCTCCTTTGCATGTCTCAATTTGCTCATAATCTGTTAATGGCTTTTGACCTCATCTCCACTTACCCATATATTCTAATGTATACACCTTTTTAACCCAAGTATTCCCAATCACCAGCCTTCTAACTTTGTAGTATATATTTAAATAAACATTTAAACATTTAACAAAATTATTTACCAGAAGTTTATGCTTCAAGATGTTGGTAATCTTTAATATGCTGGATCAAAGATTTTGTGAGTTTGCAGATTTTATGAACACTGATTTTTTATATTCTATCTGTACAAAGTATTTGAAAACTGGTTTATCTCTTCAGTAAATCTACTGACAAATGCCTTGTTTAGGTAAGATGATATCAAATTATATATTTAATGATCAGTCCTATTTATTTCTCTGTAAAAATACAGATAATTGTTTCAGTGTTCTAAATATTGTTGGTTGAAAGATTTTGTTCAGAGACATTTTAACATAGTAATTGTGTTTCATTAAGGCTTTCAGACTTATGAACATTAATCACTTCTTTGCTTGTCAAGAAATCTTAGTTCTTTTTTATGATTGATCATGTTAACATGTTACGTGCAATTTTTGCACTCAGTATACCTGGCAAAATGATAGGCAGACTCAAAAATTGAGGTGATTAACTTCCTCTTGAATATTTACACACTACTTAACATTAAAATATCCCTTTACAGTTTGCATAGACACAATACTGTACCAGTGACTCTGGTTCATGTATGTAGTTTATTTTACCAGCAGAACATTGCTTTAAAGTCAGTACCACCTGTACATGAAGCACCTCAGTCCTTCCAAGTGCTTTGCTTCTGTCAGTTAATGCTTACATGCCGCATTGGCATCTGATGTTTTGAATACCATTGGTTAGTTGTTCGTAGTTCAGGCTTATCACCCACCAGGGTCTGTAAGGCTGTCAGCAGGAAGCTACTACATCTGCCAGCTGAAAAGTCTTTAACATCTTTTTCAGGTGTTAAGGAAAATTTTAAGACTGTATGCACTCTCACAGTGTATGCTGCCCATGTGGACACTAATGATGCCACATTGGTATCCAAAAGTGGTTTAAAGCTGTTGATGCCATTTTTACACAGTTTTCTGAAGAGATAGCTAATCAAACTCATAGATGAATGATGCATGAAATAATCTCATTGCTCATGCTCACTTATATTTTAATAATTATTGCACTTTTAAATGTTGTTTGACTTATATGTTTACTATTCATTAACGTATACTTGAAAGAATATTTGGCACTTTTATACTTTTTCAGTGATTTTCATGCAGTTTACTTAAGAATCATCCTACCTAGCTGATACGAGCAATAATCACAATATGAATGCCAAATTATAGTGCATATTTACAACAGGTACAAACATTACTGGACCCGTGTGCTTACCATTCATTATTTTATACTCTGCTTGTTAAATTGTATTGTACATTATTATTTTACATTGATTTTTATACAGTTCCCTTCAAAAACATCTTACCTAGCTCATAGACTGATGATGCAGGCAGTAATCCCAAATGAGTATGTAATAATCGCTAATTATTATAGTTTACATAAACATTGTTCGAACTGTACATTTACCATTTATTGCAGTAAACACCATAGAGTATGTACAATAGTATATTTTAGTTTGAATTGATTCTCATATATTTCTCTTCAGAAATGTCATGCCTAATTCATAAACTATTAATGTAGGCAATAATCACAAAGTTAATGCGTGATTATGACATAATTACATACATGCATTGTTTGACCTGTGCACTGAACAGATCGTCATTTTATATCTTTAATGAGGGTAGTGTAGTATAGTACAGTACTTTTTTTTCATATTAGAAGCTTCAGTCACAGACAAAAATGTACATCAAGGCCAGACCTTTACTGAAATATTAAGAGAGTTATGAAAGGGAAAAAGAAGAGACTAGGGAAAGGATTTAAGTATTTTGGTTGAAGTGAAAAACATGTCATTTAAAATGTTCCAGGTCATAGTTACTTGGAAAGATATAAGAGGGTAGGGAGTTCCAAAGCTTCAAGGAGTAGGGGAGAAAACAGTTACAGAAAATTGACCACCATTGAGTTGCCCATGGCCACACAGTAACTTTAAAAAAAAATGATGTAGCAGCTTACTGAGTATTGCATGGTCTACCTAGTTTACTTGGAAAAGTGTGCACAAGAATGTTGATTGATAGAGTGATGAAAGTGGCTGAATGCAGAATAAGTGAGGAGCAAGGGGGTTTTAGGAAATATAGATGATGAATGGGTCAGATTTTTGTGATAAAAACGACTGGAAAAGTATTTAGGGAAAAATGAATTGCTTGCAGCTTTTTTGGATCTGTAGAAAGTGTATGACACAGAGTTGAGTGGATTGCTTTATGGGATATGTTAAGGATATATGGGGAAGGTAACAACTGTTAGATGGTGCACACCTATCACAGAACATCATAAAATTGAGAAGACAGATTATTTACCGTTTGAAATTTGAATTGCATTTGAGTACAACTACAAAACATTTGACAGGGTGTAACATAAGTCTTTATTTTTTAAACTCTCTTCCTTTGGCCTCTCTGCTTCTTTCTGCTCTCTTGTGTATAGGTTCCTCTCTAGTCAGCAAATGTAATAGTTGTTGAAGGAGTGATTTCCCCTTCTTTTCCTATCGTCGTAGGTGTCCTTCAGGGTTTTGCTATGTAACATACCGTAATTCTTGTCTTCATAAATGATATGTGTTCAACTTCATTCTTATGATGATGCTTCTATTCTACATGCTTTATCTCATTTTCCCTCCCCTCTGCACTTTAATGAATATTTTTCCTCTCATTATTGAGACCTGAGCTGCATTTCAGGGTGGGAAAGATGTTACCTGGTTAAATTCAGTTGTGCTGAAATGCTGCTTTTACTTGCATCTCATTCTAGATATCATTTGTACATAGGTTCCATAATTATTTTTCTTGTAAGTAGCTATTGCATATCTTCATGGGTCTTATTCACCCCAGTATGGGAGTGTTGCTCTCATATCTGGGATGGCTCTTCCTCCACCACTCTTTTTAGCCAAATGAAATAATAAGTCTTCCATCACATTAATTCTCCAGTTATAACATCTCACCACTCATCTCTCTGTCTGCCATGATATTGCATAGGGTAGGGATTGGGGAGGGGACAACCAAGCAGAGGTTGGGGGGGGGGGGGGGTCTTAGGCGGGAGGGCCGTGCAGGGTGTAGGGGTCTGGAGAGGGAAGGGCCATGAGGGGGGGCTTGCTGGATGGGAGGCATTACATAGGGTGGGGCTTGGGGTGGAAGGATGGGCCATGCAGGGGTCAGGGTATTAGAGAGCCATGTGGAGATAGAGGGGAAGGGAGTACAGTTGTGAAGGTCAGGGGAAGGAAGGGCCATGCAGGAGATGGGCATGAGTGAAGGGAATGGCCATGCAAGGTATTGGTCTCAGGTTGGAGAAAGTGTTTGTGTGGACTATGTCTGGTTTTTGAAGTGCCCAAATTGATTGTGGCTCAAGCCCATAATGATTAAAACATTAAATCAGCGTTCAAGGCTGATCTTAGGCTGGCTGAAGAAGTTAGTTGTCATGATTAAGCAGTTTTGCACTTTAATCCTTGCTAATTATTTTTCATTTTCTTGGGATGAACTTCATCAGCCAAGTATCTAACTAACTGTATTTTGACCAAGTCCCTTTGTAGCCGATTTGCTGTCTTGGTCATTCATTGCTTCTCTCGTGATCTTAGCATTATCCTCATGCATACTTAGGTTTAAACCCAGTCCTTATGGTTCATTAATGTCAATGAAAAATAACAACAACCAAAAGTCTATCATGCATCACCAAAAGAAAGATATGATAGAATTCTTCTCATTGACTCCCCACTGTGTGGTTTGGTATCTCTTATTTGATCTTTGAACTCTAGCTCTTTCCAGCTGTAGAACTACTTATTCATCAGCATTTATATATGTTCCTTTCGGTCCTTCTTGAACACCATTTATTATACTTGTCTTGTTTGTGCTGGCGGTGGGCCCAATCTGTTCTCTAGTTACATGTGATGGCCCTTGCTTTTTGCCCAGTGGGTAGTTTCTTTACATCTTTCTTGTTTCTCCATGAGGTTTTTCTCTTTCGATGAAGACCCCATTGAAATCCTGAAGATTAATAGGTTCCTTTGCCAGCTTAATACTGCCTTTAACTATTTGTTATATAACCTCAGGACCCTCTTATGTGACTCCTACAGCATAAGGTGGGCTACTTTGGGTTGGGAAGGTTTTCAACAATGCTGTACTCCTTTGCCTTTGCTGTTGATGATGCAGCCTTCTTAAAAAGTGACTTCTGGCTCATGATGGTACATTTGCAGGAGAGTGTGGGGACACCAGTCTTAAATGTGTATGTATTGTACATTAAGGTAGCTGGGTAACAAGCCTGCACAAGGAAATTAAAGAGTTCCAGCCCCTTTGCCAGCTTGCAGGGCTGGGACTCGTTTCACAAAATCACTTTCCACAAAAACTGCATACTTACATGCACTTAATGAACCTCATTTTGATAGGCCTTGGGGAGGAGTAGGTGAGTATGCATGTACATTTACCTTAGCACTGTATATTATGTTCAGCTTAATGTAAAGCTGCTTTGACATATCAAACTAGTGGTTATGTTGAATAAGTAATCCTCTTTATATTCGCTGAATTAATTATTGGCTATAAACAGGGCATACCCAGTGTATACTGTGGGCGACACCACTATGTATTCCGCTGGCAGTACCTACTATCAGCCTGGCTCCACCACACCTGTGTCTTACTCCCAGGTGAGTCAGCTACTTTTTTTCAGAGCTTGACATGCTTTTATGTTCAGAAACCTTTTTCTTATTAGAGTATAGTAATAGAACTGTTAGGGCATTGATAGAAACTGTTAGGGCCTTGATAGAAACTGATTTTTGGTTTTGAGTAGAAATATGTGCATATATGTAATTGACATAGAGTAGAAGTTTGTTATTTTGTAATGAAGTACTGAAGTTCTAATTTACTCATAATATTAACAGCCTGTTGCACTGCCTTACTATGATATACTTCACACCATTAGTTTTTATACTTGTGTGTTGGAGATGGAGGGAACAAGGAGCACCTACCTATGTGTAACTAGAATAAGATTTTGCATAAATGGCAGAGTAGTACATAACACACTACCCATCGCATTTCTTGCTTAAGGAATGGTACTGTTCCTCTCGGCTGCCACTTGTATTCTAATTTTTTTTTCCATGCTTATTCCTTATTTTTTGTGGATTTATATTGAATAGCCATTCAATCTCTTTAGGTGGGCTCTCATATTTTTGTGTTATTTATTTTCGGTATATTCTATTAGAGTTCCTGCAGATTTGATAACTAGTATCTTCCTTGTTCTGAGGTGTTCACGTTTAATACATTTTCCTTTAAACCTTCATTTTGTTACCACATGTAGATTATCAAATATCTTTCTTTCCAGGCAGTATAGTTCCATCTCTTTCAGCCTTTCATGGTAGTTCATATATTTCATTCCTCGGTTTTATTTATTAAGTGCTTCTGAATCCTCTATTTTGTTTATTTCTCTTTGTTTCATTGGTGATCATATGACACATCAGTATTTAGTTTTGCTTCTTATTTACAGATTAAACATTTTCATCAATAGTTTTCTGTATCTTTTAGAGATTGGACTCAAAATCATACCTCTCATTATTTGGCTTGATATTGTCATCTTCATGTGGTTTCTGAATTGTATAGTTTCTTATTCATAATAATGCCCCAAGTCTTTAAGGTTTCAGATTTCCTCGTTGGGCCTTTATATGGTGTTACCAGTGTATTCTTGCTCGTTCTGTAACTTCTTTGCTCAACTTTATCTTTGTTAAATTCCATCAATTTAATTTCTCCCCATTTGTATATTATGGCCAAGTCTTTTTACATTTTCATTTGATCAGCTTCTGATAGTCATATCACTTACTATGGTGTGATCAGCAGAGCTCCTTACTATCCTTTTTTTTACATTTTCAAATTGTGATGTTATTATAAAGAGAATTGAGGCTAAGACCATCTCTTGTACCCCAGATAGAAAATCCTCTTCATCAGTCATGGTTCCTGTTTGCTACTACTTTAAATTTCATGTTAGTGAAAATTTTTAATCCATCTTCTAGTCTTAACCATAATGTTATGTTTAGCTGTTATCTGTTGTAAGTTTCTGTGGCTTATTTTTTCAAATACTTTTGCAAAATTGAGAAAAACCATATCCATTTTCTTTCTTGCATTAAACTTTCATGTATATCTCAGTAATGGGCTACTCATTGGGTATGCATACGGTTTGCAGTACAAATCCATGTTGCTTCTTTTAGGTAGCTGTTCTATATGTGTCCTTTTATCACTCAAAAACTTTTATTTCATTTGAAGTCAAGCTAAAAGACCTGTATTGCTTAGGTATTATCCTGGATCCTCCTTTGTGTATAGGTTTTACACATTATGTGAATGTCTACAATTTTGTTTTCATCCAGGAAGATGTCTGAGATTCCATTTGGTTCTCGAGATGAATTTTATTTGAGCTTATCAAACACTCTGATCATGTCATCTTTGGATATCTCAGTATCTCCGAGTACATTTTCATCCTGCGAGTTAAACAGTTCATCATTTGATTTCTCAATGCATTCTGAGGTGATAACTAATTTGTACCGATCATTTTACATATTGCAAGTATCCTTAGATCATTTTAATTCTTCTCTCTCACTTAAAAGGCTCGTCTGCTTTTTTTATCCTTGTTTGTATTTCTCTCCTTTCAGTTTTTGTTCTGTGAGATTTTGTTATTTTACACGAATGCAATCTTTATTTTCCCATCAAGCTCTTTAATTGGTGCTTCTCTTGTTGCTATCCTTTTCCTCTTTTTCCATGTTTTTCTTCTATTCATTCATTGTTTTCTCTCATGGTACGATCTGTTTTGTGTTTTGCTCTTTTTTCTCCCCAACTGATTATTTGTCTTATTTCCTCCTAAGTATACTTAACGTTTGTTGTTAGGTTATTGCTCCTGAAGCTTTAATTCTAGTTGGTATTTAAAAACCCTAAATGATTGCTCTTTAGTGTGAATGGTCATGATGAAATTCATGTTGCTCAGTTTGGTATTGTCTAAGTTGCTGAATCCCATTCACAGTTTTCTTTATTTCCACTCTGTGATGTAGTGATTGTCAGTCTTTGATTCACTTATACAAGGTTGCATGCTCCACATAGAAGTATTAGCCTTTAGATCTGTTCTTTTTTATCTGCAGATCCATTTGTCATTTCCTTGTATTTGTGTTTACATCCATAATCTACTCCTCTTTCCTACCATTCATTGAAATGGGAGTTAAAGCCACCTGTCCCTTTGATTTTTAGATCCAGTTTCTCCAGTCCCTTCATTGTCTCTTCAACTCTAGTTCACATTTCTGTAGTCATTTAGCTTAGGTTTTGATGGTCCATGTGATACTGTTTATTTTATTATTTAACAGTGATAGGATAGAAATCACACTGAGTTCATATATATTGTAGCTCATTTTCATTATTTTCTTTCCTTCTTGCATTATACATGCATATATTAGTACACCACTTTGTATGATTCGATTTTGGTTCTATCAGCTCTGGGTGTTTCAGAGTAGTCTAAGTATGCTTCATTCAGTGTTCATATCGAGCTTTTTTTATTTTAGATTGATCAGGACTGTGTTGTTGTCCCTAGTGTATATATTGAAGTAATTTACATAATTTTTTACTCTCTTTTATTAGACTTATGTAAATTTATTATTTTCACTGTTCCCTAATTTGTCCTCTGCTGGTTTTGGAACTTTGTGTATTTGTTCAATTTTTTTTTTATTTTTTGTTCTGAAGAAGTTGATTCCTGATATTCCAAGGGTTTTTCTTTTTCTGTAATGTGTGTTGTTACTACAATTCTATTCCCATTTCTACTGGGATTTCCTCATCTGGTTCTGTAAACAACAAAGGATTCCACTGGGTTGGAGTATTTCTGTAGTTGGCATATTCTGATCAGTTACAATTATTGTTGTGGTTATTATTATATTCAGTTTACCGTCCAGTAGTTATTTTTCTGTGAAATTCCAGTTTCTGTTATTATTAAGGGACTTGCAGATCAGACTGCTTCAGTGCCACTTTTCAGTTTGTTGATGTCGATGCTGGGGCTCAAAAGAAGTTTGCTTTTGTAATTTACTTGGTTCATTGTGCTATACCATTTTATTATGGGCACTGACCCTTCTGAGCATCTTTCTCTCCAGCCTTCCACATCCTTCTAAGTTTCCCATTTTTTCTTTGTTCCCTCCATTTCAGACTTGTATTCCTTTTTAGTCATCCTTTTCTCACTCATCCTTTCCATATGTCTAAACTGTTTCAACAAACCCTCTTCAGCTCTATCATATATAATACTCCTACAACTTCACCCTTCTCTTACTGTATCATTTCTCTTTCAATCAGCCTTCCTCTACCAAATGTTCTCAAACATTTCATTTCCAGCACATCCGCTTGTTTACATTTTTGCTTGAGGTTAGTGCCTCACATTCATACAAAGCTAAGAGGACTATTATACTATCAGACATACCCCATCTTTGCCCTTAAATACAGTTACCTTTTCTTAAACATTCTTCAATGTACCTAGGACGTTTGTTGCCCTTTCACTTGCTATTTCAAGCATTAATGAGGTAGCTCCAGGAACAGATGAAGAAATGCCTCATTTGCTAACATCCATTCTCTAGCTGTCATACGTAACACAGCAAAATCACAGCCCCTTATCCGCAACCAGGCCTCCACAGACTTTACCATGATTTCCCCAAGCTTCTTCACATGCCCTGGTTCAATCCACTGACAGCATGTCACCCCATGTATACCACATCTCTCCAGTTCAATCTATCATATGCATGCCTTTCACCCTCTACCACATTCACGCCAAGAGCTTTCAAAATATTTTTCACTTCATCCTTCCATCTTCAGTTTGATCTTGCCATTCTCCCTGTCTCCTTTACTTGTGAAATGTATGTGTCCTCTTTGTCTGCCTCTCCACACTCATTTCCTCCATATGTCCAAACCACTTCAGCACATCCTCTTCAGTTTTCATCCACACTCTTCTTACTACCCTTTTATTACTGTCTGTCTGTCTATCTCTCTGCCCATCTATCTACATCTATGAAGCCCTTTCTCTCTGGTAATTCTCATCAAGGAGGTGTCCATGGCAAAAATATCTCCATTATCCATGTCCTTACATGCCTTTCTTGTATACACCATTCTCTGCATCGTTCCCCTATTTCTATCCCTCCAGTACTCATCTACTCTGTTTCCCCATGTCACATACCAACCCCTTTAATTGTACTCTCCTTGTAAACTCACTGTCTTGCATTCTTTCCACATGCCCAAACCTCTTCAAAGTGTTATGTTTCACCCTTTCTACTACTCCACAATTCATGCCCTTTCCATTCCCTGCCATACCAAATCTCTCATGAACTTACTTGATCAAACCATCTCACATACTGTCCTCTGACATTTCATTTCCAATACATCCACCCTTCTCTGCACATTTTCATCTGTAGCCCATTCCACTTATCAGTATAACATCATTGGGACCATTTTACCATAAAACATACCCATGTTCACCCACCCAGATAATGACCTTTTTCTCCATACATTCCTCAGTGCTCCAAGAATCTTCAGCTCTCACCCTCCCTGTAACTCATATGATTTTATGGTTCTGCATGCTGCCATAACCACATCCATGAATCTACAACACTACAATTCATCCATATTTTTCCATTCAGCCTCACACACCAACTAACTTACCCTTTTATTAATCTATCTGTCTATATCTCTAACACCCATTCCCTCTGAGAACTCCCATCAAGAGGGTGGCCACATCAAAAGAGAGTCCAGTTATCCCTGTTCTTACATACCTCCCTCATATGCACTATTCCACACATTCTTCCACCTTTTGTCTCCTTCCTCCAATATTCTTCCACTCTTTTACCCACTGTCACAAGTGGTCTCCCTGTCACACCAAACCCCTTAATCATACTATCATACACTCTCCCTGTAAATTCCCCATCTTGCATTCTTTCCAAATGCCCAAACTACCTCAAAGTATTGTGTTTCACCCACTCTACCACTCTGCAATTCATTCCCTTTGCTTTCCATGCCATTCCACATGTCTCATGCACCCACTTATTTCTTTCTTCATACCTCCCTCTTATATTTCCATTTCTAAAACAACAGCCCACATTACACCACAAGACATCCTCAAGCATTTAATTTTCAGCACATCCAACTTCTTCCTGTCTTTTGCCTTTGAGGCAAAAAGACACACATCCTTGCAACATTGTTAAGATTAATGTACCAACAAACATAATATATTTGTTGTAACAGACACTCATCTCTCTTGCCACACACTTCATAGTGCACCCTAGACCTTAGCCCTTCTTCCACCTTATTGTTCACATCTGCCCCCATGGTTCCATCCACTGCCATGTCAACTCCTATGTACCTCAATCATTCTAATGCCTCTAAACCCCCCTTCCCTCCCTTTCATTCAGATTTACGCTCAAACCATCCTTTTTCAACCCCAGCTTGACATCATTTTCGTACTTTTTGCCTTATCTACACTCGACTCTCTCCTTTCACACACATAACTTCATGAGTTTCTTGAGTCTCCCACCAAAGCCAGGTTATCTGCTAACACCAATATTTTCACCTCCCAACCCTAGCATACAGTAGACCTGCCTTTCATTCTAACATTGCTACATTTACCTCCCTTACCATCCTGTCCATCTGTAGCCTAAGCAACCAGTGACATTTTATATCTGCAACACAGACCTGCATTTATAGAAAGCAACTTTCCCTCTTCCCTACCTTTCCACACTTGCCTTACTCTTCTAGTAAAACTCCACTCTGCATTTAGTAATTTTACATTTACCCAGGATATTTGCAGCACCTTCCATAAGGCCCCACAATCAACCCTTTCATATGGTTTTTTTTCAGCTCCATATATGCCACATTCAGTTCACCCTCTTTCTTTTGAGTATTTCTCACAGAAATTTGTATGGCAAGGTGTATGGGATGTTGACAGTGTTGACAGAGAGGGTGATGGGATGCAGAGCTTCTGAATGTGGAGGAACAGCATGGCTTGCAGAGATTCTTGGTCCACACACCTTAATACATCTTAGAGTCACGGTGTTCCTACCTAGTTAGATGCTGTGTGGATTCCATCACTCTGTCTTTCAACATTTTCCCATACACCCTAACAGGTACATTCAACAAATATATACATATGTAATATGATCATTTCCCTTGTTCTCCTTGCTTTTATTTATATTAACACTAAACTTTGACTTGAGTCATATACAAATGTCTAAACCTGACTGACCATTCAGCAACACTCTCACCCCTAACCGTCATGAGGAGTTCAACTATACGCTCATCCACCCCTGCTGTTTTAGCATACATTATCTCATTCAGTGCCTTTTTTTTTCACCATACCATTCACCATGCCCCACCTCACACTTGCCACCATGTACCAAAGACACCACATTCGTAACCCTATCGTTTTTCCTCAGATTACCGCTTCCCCACATGCTCTCATTACTTTTACTCCACTTTATTTTCTTGTTACGCACACAGTATTAACATCCTTTCTACTCTTTTTTTTCATGCTCATTAAAGTTCATCAGTTCTTCACACCATTTGCCTTCCTTTTCAGCTGTTGAACATGTCTTGACCTTCTACCACTTTCTATTATTCTTTTCCCTTTCATTAGTAACTGAATTTCCTTGTTCTATAACTCATTATCCTATCCTATACATCCACAACCCATCTGGATGCCAGACACTTCATCCAGACATGTAATCTCTGTTTCCGTAAATACCCCCTACATCTTTTCCACTCCCCAGTATCACATACTCTCGCCCCTTGCCCGTGTCATTCTTTACTTAATCTCTTTTACTATATATGCAGGGTTCTTTCCCAGACCGTTTGACTTTCATATCTTTTCACGTCATTTCTTTCCCAATCCACCACTAACTTCCACACTCATCTCCTCCCAAGAATTTATCAGACATTCCCCTTGTTAACTTTCTTTTCACATTCCCATTCAACAACCTCTTCTCTGCACGCCTCTCATTTAGCATATAATGCAGTATTGCTCGTTGACACTTAACCCCAACTCACCCAGATGTGTTTATGTATTGTTTTGTTTTTCTGCTCCCCATTTTTGTATCCGCCAGGGATCCGGTAATCCCCCCCCCCCTCCAGTTGAACCTTTGGTTGCCACATAACCCACTGATACCTTAACACCAATAATTCGATCCTGTGCATCAAAACTGTCAAAATCAGTTACTCAGCTTCTTTCATAAATCACTCCTTTCGCCATGCATAAGCACAAATTCAGTCACTTCGTGAAGTGAACCTCAATTCTCATCCACATACTCACCTTACAGATTAACAGCCTCACGACTCCGTCTTCATGAGCTGCCACTCCTTTCGCTGTGTACTTGTGTTCGTACGCCGGACTTTACCCCCTGAACATGGTAACACTGGGACCCATAACATCCAGGATTCTCATCACACAACACTCATTTGCCTTTTTCTCTCTAGTTTCATCCAGACACCGTAGCCTGTGGCCTTTCAGAAGAAATCTTCGCCTGGCTTCTTCCCTTAATATGTTTGGAAGTGATAATATTGGGGGGGAGGTTGTAACAGCTTCTAGAGCAGTTTTTTTTTTTTCTTTTTCTGTGACAGGAAGTAGCGAACAGCCCGGTTGGTGGGCAGATCTTGGCGTCTGGCGGGAACACATACGTGATCCAACAGGGTATCGACACAGAGAATCACTCCATCATCAACAGCAGCACCAGAGCCTCGTCACAGACGGTGAGTACCCCAAGGCCAGGCATGGCCGCTGTCCTCTTCCCTTACACCACGTAGTCAGCTGTGCACCAGAACACCACCAGGGTATCTAGCAGACCTGACACCGTGTCTGGAGAACATGTTGAACTTTATGGCACTTGTCGCCATTTTATCATCCAGTGCATTGGTTACTGTACCTTTCTGTACATAAAGGGAATGGCACAGAGAATACTGATTGAAGAACACAGCGGGAAGCCTGTTGTTTCCTTAGTAGTATACGTTTTCAGTTTTTAACAAACCACTCTACTTGAGTTTCTTCTGGCACTGTGCGAGTTTTCCATTGGTAATCCTGGCATACAATGCTTTGCGGATTTCCCATTTATAAAGAACGTTGGTTTGTGACGTAGAGGAAATTACTTTGGCGGGATCCGTGAAATTTGTGTATGTAAACCGTTCCTTGTCGGGTAGACGAGAGGAGGTACATTTCTTGTTGGTATCCGTTTTCTTTGACTTGCGTCTTACAAGTAAAAGAGTGGAATCTGATTAAGCATATTTAGTCATTCTTTATTTTTCCATGTATACACGTCGCGTACAAAGTTTCATATATCTATTAAGCCATATAGAATTCTTTATGTGTTAAGATTTGTTAATATTGAAAGAAAAAATGTATCTTAATGGAAATTATTTCTTGCGTAGAGTAGATTACATTGGGCCGTACCTAATTTATTCCAAGAATGATATGTATGCTAAGTCTGTACTACCAGAAAAGATACAGGTAGTGATAGGATATTCGTGTAGTATTAACTTGCTGAAAAACTTGAATATTTTGGTCTGGTGGCGATTGTCTACATGTGTTTGTGTCGAGGGTGAGGTGGGGACAGTGTTCTGTCACCATAGTAACCACGCGCTGCATTGGCTAACAATATTTACCCTTCCCTCACTGCTGCTGGACTTGCTGGCACTTTATCACAAGAGCAAGCTTATTTTGTCGTCGTTTTGGAAATGTGAAGAGAAATTGTGGATGATGATGTACTTAGTGTAGAGCTGTGAATCGGTGAGAATATTTGATCGGTTGATGCCCGTAACTTTATGCTGAAGACAGCTTAAATACAACTGTACCACTGTATTATAGTGAGATAAACCCGAAGTTCAGCTTGCTGTTTCATGTTAACAAAACTTTAAAGACTTTCTTAGGAAACATACAAACTCAAGAAGGGCGCGCAACAAACACACGCATGAGAAAAGGACTGGCAATGTCGGGCCTTCATTTTCGGCAACATCACCGAGATCCTTCATTACCTGTAGCCTGTAGTACAGGTATTGGGTTGGGAGACGTCCTTCGGGGACCTCTGAAGTGTTGTCCTGGTAAATAGGCTCAGCTAATGAGAAAGCCTCGGTGAAGTTTGGAATGGAGTGATCAAGTTCGAGGAAGGCGAAGAAGAGCTGAAGTTCGAGGAAGGCGAAGCAGAGCTTTGAAACTGCTACTCATAATACGGAATAGACAGACCTTATAAAACGGAAATGTCCTAGGAACTATCAGCTGGATTGATCTTGGTAAGAAAAAAAAAAGGGTTAAAAATAATGTGGATTATATTCGTTATTGTTGATAGGGCTTATGGGAGGTAACAACGCCCCGCTTGACAGTTGACTGATGCCATAAGATTACTTTGAGGCTATTTTTCTTCCATTACAGCAGTAGTTTGAATTACAAGTACTACGTAAGATTACAGATAAGGTGAAGCCGTCTAGAATGCAGTTAAGATATTTCAGAACCAGATTAGTTTTTGTGAGGGTAGACATTCATCTATACGTATAAGGTAGATGCGGAACGACAAAGTAGTAAACATATCTACTTATTTGACGCTCACTGAAAGTATCGTTGAAAAATTCGTTTTCAGAGGAGCGCAAAGTGGGAATGTGATGATAAAACAGTAGATAGGAACACACAAAAGGTATCGTTGCAGTAGAGAGGCCGTTGATAAAAGGATGGAGTGACATATGCTTTGAAGGTTCGGGGTCTGAACTTATAGGAGGGTGCGAGGGATAGAGCGAATTGGGGCGATGTTCTATACAGGGGACGACGTGCTATCACTGGCGTGAATTAGGGCATATGAAGCGGTTGGAAGAAACCTCAGGAAGGTCTGTGTGGCCTGGTTGTGGATAGGGTGCTGTTGTTTCGTCGCCTTACACGTGACAGCTAAAGGGTAGATGTGAGTGAATGAGGTCATTTCTTTGTTCCTGGCGCTACCTCGCGAACGCGGGAAATGAAGAACCAGGATCAGAAGATGCGGCAGTTGAATGATAAAGTTAGAGAACAAAATGATCAGATTAAATATATTGATGGGAAGAACAGATGGTGAGAAGAGGCATAGATAGCTCAAGCAACGGTGATGCTTGCTTAAAAGGAAGGATCAAGAGGCAACATTTTGAACAGTTTGGGATTAAGAAGAAAAATATAGTGATAGGAATAGAGTTACTGCGAGATCATTGGACATTATTGAGAGACAAATGTATCAGTGCAAGCCATATTCCCTTGAATATATGGCTTTGAGGGAAGTATATGGAATTGTTATGGTTGCTGAAATGAGTGAGTTACGAAGTATTTATACTGAATGCATGAGGATGGAACAGCAGATTAACGAAAGGACCAGAATAATGGAGGTTTCCAGGATTTGGTCAGGAGTTGGAGGCGAATCGTGAACTCGTGAAGATGATAATTTGAAAAGCTCAAAACAAGAGAGGTACGAACACAATGTATCTTTGGCAACTTAGTGGTTTTTGGGTTATTTTTTCATAAGATCATTTACAGTAGCCATTGTCATGATATTAAATATAGTTGTTATACAAAAGTAAATTTATTATGAGACCGAAGCCCTTATAT
>JAUUDZ010445045.1:0-12924 GCA_032361705.1 Panulirus versicolor
TGAGATGTATAGGTATGTATATTTGTGTGTGTGGACGTGTATGTATATACATGTGTATGGGGGTGGGTTGGGCCATTTCTTTCGTCGGTTTCCTCGTGCTACCTCGCTAACGTGGGAGACAGCGACAAAGCAAAATGAATAAATAAATATATGTGGGTGGGCTGGGTCATTCTTTCGTCTGTTTCCTTGCGCTTCCTCGCTAATGTGGGAGACAACGACAAAGTTTGATAATATAATGATAATAATAACTTCTAGCAAGAAAGTGATTATAATGTTGATTTGTTAGTAAGGACGTTCATTATATATGGCTGAAGGTGGGGTACCTGAGGATTGGTGGAATGCCTGTATAGTGCTAGTGTATAAAGGCAAGTAGGACAAAAGTGAATTTTCAAATATTGGAGGCATATTTGGCAGGAATGGTTATGTTGTGTAGCCTCTAGAAATTTGGTTTTGCATCAATAGGTTCTGTTGCTGGGTTTGAATTTTTTCTGCTTTTGTTTATATGTATTGATATCTTTTAAGCTGTTATTATATATAATGCAGGGTGTTCCAGAACTTAGGTTTGTCGAAGATGGAAATAGTTGCAGTTATTGTTAAGTGTATTTCATTTGCAAGCTTATACTTTTCCACTGCAGGGATATTTATTGTTTCTAGTGTATTTCTAGTTTTATTGCACACTTTCAAAAGTTGCAAAATGGCATACATCATATTCTTACTGTCAGAGTCAGTGTTGTTAATGAAAAGAAATGTTAACCATTTACTTTTATTATGTAAGAGAGTTTATCCATATTTTTGTGTCACTTGTACATACAAAAAAAAATTCTTATTTTCAGTGGTGTTGTTCTGTTTAGCTGCTGTTGTCTTTCCAATGGGCTTTTATGTGGAGGAAATAGGTGGGGAACCTTACCAGCTACCAAATAGCTTCCAGGTAGGTCATGTTCACAGAATACCTGATGAGCTAGAGCTCAGTGATGCTTCCCAATTTTGTCCTAAAGTTGAATGTGCCTACTGTAGCTTGCTTTCAGGATTCTGTGTTTACATTTTGATAATTGGATGTTAATTGTGTATATACAGAAAAACTGAAGATGCACCATTTTTTTTCTATGTTCTCAGATGGTGATATAGTTATAAGGTGTAGGAGGAAAGCTGCTAAAGCGATAAAGAGTTTTTATCAAGAGAGTAAGGCATGTGTGTCAGTAGGAACAGAGAAGGGTGAGTGTTTCCAGGTGAAGTTGAGTCTTGAGCTGGGGCTTGTGATGTCATAGTGGCTATTTAACTTCCGTATGGATGGGGGCAGGTGAAGGAGGTGAATGCAAGGGTTATAAAGAGAAGAGTAGGTCTGCAGTCTCTCAGGGGTGGTGGGTCCTTGGAGGTGAGACACTTTTAGTTTGCTGATGACACAGCACTGCTGACAGATTGGAATGAGAAACTGTAGAAACTGGTGTTTGAGCTCAGGAGCATGTATGAAAGAAGAAAGTTGGAGTAAATGTGAAAAAAGCAAGGTTATTAGATTTAGCAGTGGAGAGACAGGTTAGTTGGGGTTTGAGTTTGACTGGAGAGAATCTTGGGGATTGGGATGTTTCAGATACCTAGGAATGGACATGTCAGGAAATGGAACTAAGGAAGCTGATGTGTACTTAGGGTGGATAAGGGGCCTAAGGTTCTGGGCATTTTGAAGATTGTGTGGAAAGAGAGGTAGTTGTCAGTGAGAGCAAAGATGGGCATGCTTGATGGAATAGTAGTCCCAGTGGTTTTGAGTGGATATTATTGCAGTTGAATACTTCAAGTGAGGAGGTGATAATGTCGTTGGCTGGTTGATTAGGACATTCATTGTATATGTAGCTCAAGGTGAAATGCTTGAGGATTGATGGAATGCCTGTATAGTGCCATTGTATAAAGACAAGAGGGAAAAAGTGAATGTTTGAATTACAAGGTTATAGATTAGGCAGGTTGATTGCTTGATTATGTCATTTTTCTCCTTTAGTGTATGTTGGTAATGCTAGTATATTTTTGCCCTGCACAGTGGAAACACTTTTGAATTTAATATTCAATTCCTTGCATATTTCCTTGTCATCTTCAAGAATTCTTTACTCTGATTCCCTTAGTCTGCTTAGCTGCTCATTATCCAAGAGTTTGTTGTAGATGAACAAAAGGGAAAATATTGGATTATGTTTTGCTTTTTTCACATTGTTTTCTCAAAATACCTCTGCTCCTCCCTCCTTACTTTGCAGTACTCATTCTTTGCTCTCTTATCTTTCTTATGATTGCTGGCTGCTGTGTCTTTTATAACACCTCCATAGTACAACCCTGAGGTCTTAATGACATTTGTAGTAAAACCATATCTATTTCCATTTTGATTCTCCTCCTTTATTTGGCCACCAGAGGTACCCATGTTCTGACTCCTCCAATATAGATTTTACTGAAACTTTTGTAGCGTTGGTCTCTACTCATATAATAAAACTCCCTCACTCAAACAGTACTCTCAAAGAACTTAATTGGTTTCATTTAAATACCATGATTGTATTTCCTCTTTTGTTTCCTGTGCTTTCTCTGATTCCCTTGATGCATCTTCCACCACCACATATTCAAATACAAAATACAAGTGCTACTTGTTTTATTTCAGATACAAAATACAAGTGCTACTTGTTTTATTTCCATGCTATGGTCTGTAAAGACAAGGTCAAGTAGAAATGGTGCATCATCCCCCTAGTTCTATGCTCTGTGACATATTGAAGCAAAAAGTTCTGCCGTAAACTTTCAAGATAATTGTGTCTCCATGACTCATCTTCTCCATGGGAATCTAAGTCTCTCAGTCTATTTTCTTGTAGATGAATTCCCCCATTATCAGTACCCTACAATATGCTAAGAGGGAGTATATCGTTGCTTTCCTTGTCCCCCTTATTGTTCAGTCGTTGTTTTCTATATCCACCTGCTGTGGATTATTGCAGTTCTAAGGGGGATTGTAAAGTAACAGTTATTTTACATTTTCTTCTGACAGTAATGTTACCCATTATGTATTGTCTACTTATGTTATGGAATTTAATGGAATCCCATATTAAGAGTCTAATCCTTCCCCCATTTATATTCTCTGCCCCTTCTTGCTCTTGTTTACCCCTTTTGACAGATTAGGTGAGACTTAAGTTCATCCGTGAGTTTCTCAGCTCATACTTTGTTACAGTCTCATAGATGGTCCATGAATTCCAGCAGCTTTTCTTTCGTCATGAGGCCACCTGCATTTCAGTACAGAACCTTGAGCCTAAGACACTTGTTACAAGATAATCCTGATTTCCTTGGACTGAAATCAGGGTTGGTATTCCTCCCTCTGGTATTGATCCAACTCTTGTTTGCCTTTTGCCAGTTCTCCCAGGTTAACTCTCTTAGTCTTTTTCTGGATTCTTAATACAGGTACACCACAGAATTTCTGGCAACAGATGGTTCGGCATCTCCTTTAGTCCAGACAAAATTACGTGAGGGAACTTGAAATTACCGCAGCCACCAGACTAGTTTACTGGGCGGCCACAGATGGCGTTGTGTGTAGGGTACCCTTATTTACGTTCTTTACATTGCACTTGGTGGTAATGCCACAATACTGTGAGATTCTTAGCTTATTTTGCTTAAACTTAACCCTCGCTATGGGTTATAAGACATATGAGAGTGTCAGACGTAAAGACCAGTCCATAACAATCCAAGATAAAGTTGAAACAGTTGAAAAAGATGGACCGTAGTGTTTCGATGTGTAAGCTGTGTGACATCTACAGTATTGATTCATCAGCTGTTTATGATATAAAGAAGCAGCGGGAGAAAATATTGAAATTCTATGTAGACCAATTCCAATAAGCAAATGATGATTAGAAAAACTGAAAGATGGTAAGAGTACTGAGCATGATCGAGGGATGATGGAGTGGTTTCAACAGTGTCGGAGTGATGGAGTGGACTTGTCAGGTAGGATGATAATGGACCAGGCTAAGTTATTCTATAAAAAACTTAAATTACAACATGAGCATGACTATAGTGAAGGATGGCTTTAAAGATTCAAGAAGCGTCATGGAATTTTTATGAATAAAGTGTGTGGAGAAAAGCAGTCTGCACACCACGAGCTACAGATTATGTGGACGAATTTGTGAAACTCGTAGCTGACTTGCACCTCAGTTCTGAGCAGGTGAATAATGCAGACAAAACTGCATTATTCTGGTGGTGCACACCAAAGAAAACACTAACAACAGAAGACGAAGTAGACCCCACAAGATTCAGACAATCTAAGGACAGACGTACCATCTTAGGGTGCTCAAACTTTTGATATTTGTTTGATTTAAACTTCCAGCAGTCCATGGTATACTTTTGACTCATGGGAGATGTATAATTAGTAGGTAAGAGGTGTGTTGATGAATT
Source organism: Panulirus versicolor (assembly GCA_032361705.1). Lineage (NCBI taxonomy): Eukaryota > Metazoa > Arthropoda > Malacostraca > Decapoda > Palinuridae > Panulirus > Panulirus versicolor. The sequence goes on from JAUUDZ010445045.1 coordinate 4,390, forward strand.
ATTTTTACATGACCACGGTTGGTCAGGCAAAATAGTTTATCTAGCCAGGCTTTGGAAGCAAGAGTGCCAGAAAATCGATGGTGTATCTGTACCATTTTTATCATATCTTTGTCTGTTAGTCATTGTAGATATTTCCCTGAGCAAGACTATTAGATTTTCTGGCTGTTATCCTTTTTTTTCAAAACTACATAATATTTGGTTCATGATGACTCATTCTTTTAGCTTTCCAGCATCTTTTACCTGTTGTAAGCCTATTATTGCAAATGATTCTTGAAATGAGTCTCAGGAAAGTGGTAGATTACACTCATTTGTCCTACATTGATGAAAACATAATCTTTAATATTTCAAAAATTTGAAGATGGAGAGTATGGCATGAAGAACGGATCCTGTAATGTAACTGCCGAAAATAATTGCAAGTACCGAGCATACTGAAACATCTGGAATATTATTGCTTATTTCAAATCCCATCAAACCCAAGGGTAGCGATAATGTTTTTGTTCACTGCACATAATACATATTATAGATTGTCATAATTTCCTTACACAGTTATATGCTTTTCATTTTATCCATGTAGTTATGAGTTATATAGTCAGTAAATTTTTAACCTATACATTTTCTTTTTCTCCAGGTTGGGTACTCCTACATATTCTTTGTATTAGCATTGTGGATGACAGTCGTGTCTGAGCTGTTTGCAGGAAAGGTTTGCCTGCCCCATTTTTAAGTCATGCAACTCGATTTTCTAAAGTAACTCTCCATTAGAAATTTTTTTGTATTGTGTAGATCGTTATACAACTCACATTTGGTAACGTTACTCTTTCTCTTGTTATTTTCTGTTACATAATGTAGCTGGGACTGTTTAGCTGCTTTATTTTGGTGATTTTCTTAGACTGTCATTTGTTGTTGTAATCTTTCTGAAAATTCTATTTTTTGTATAACCATTGATGTCTGTAATTATGGAGATTACAGTTACTTCATTAGTATGATTTTGTCTAGAATAAGCTGATTTGATTACAGTTTTATAAGCTTCTGATATTTTTGAAGGTGAGGTCTGAAGTGGACATTAGATAACTATCAAAAATTCTCTGCATAAGTTTTTTCCATATTTTTAACATATTCTCGCGTTTTTTTTTTTAAACGCTTATTAATACAGTTCTTTTTTTCTTTTGTAATATTCAGTTTTAATTATTTCTAACGTTTTAAAATCATTATCATTTTTCTGTTTTTGTAGCATTGAAGTTAAGAAAACTACTTTGGCTATATCGCTGTGGCCGTTAAGATGATTACATAACGTTTAAATAACTTTGACTGCAGTTTTAACACATTATCTTTGGCAACAAAGGTGTTTTTGCGTCTCTACAGCCATTTTTTTTCCTTTTATATTATCAAAATAAGATTTTTGTAAATTACTTCATTTCAACACAAGCTTCTTAGATGTTATAAAATATCTAAAAAGCATTGATGTTTTGAAATTGTTTAGATGATTTTCACATACTTTATCAAAACGTATTTTATTTTCTTTTTAAGATTTTTGGATGGTATTTACATGTTTTAATTATTATCGGTATTTGAACCCGTTTTATGTTTTCATTGCAATGAAGTTGGTAAAAAAAAAAGTCCTATAGCATATGTTCTTTGACAATATGGCTGGTTTCATGAATACACATGTCAACATGTTTTATCGAATTTCTGCTGATGATGATAGTGCATGACGTTGGTCCACATTGTTTGGTTGCTGTAGTAGCAACCTTTGTTCAATGATATTTTTCGAATGTAAAGAGAAATGTACGTTTTTTGATGTTTTTGATTGTTTTAGCGTCTGTACGCTCATGTTATTCGGCTTTAGTCATGATGTTGTTTGGATGTTTTATTTGTCAACACGTTTCTTAGAATTTTTAGATTTATTTTATGGCAACATATTTTTCTTGTATATGTTACTGTTTTCTTCTTGGCTTTTGAATTTGATGAGGCAGGTCTTTTGCTGGTTTATTGATGTCAACACGTTTAGATATTTTCTAGATGTCATTTTTGCTGAAATTAGCTCTTTTTTTTTTTAAAAATTGGTTTATTGTCTGTTTGGATTTCTATACCTATTTTTTTCTGATTTTTTGCAATGATGTCAATAGAGAATATCTTTAGCTTTTTTGATAAGTAAATTTCTTGGGTGTTTTATTGGTCAATATCAATGAGGTGCAAATCTTAATCATCAATATGTCAACATATGCTTGTATATTTTACTAATATTAAGAAAAATGTGATGGAATGATGCTAAATCATCTTCTTTGGCAGCCCTTTTGATTACAGAAATTATTTTAGCAATTCAAGTAAAATAAATACGTTTTTTGTTTTGTATCAATAATTGTGCGTTTTTGATAGCAAAAACGAATGCCTTAGCCTTTTAGGTACATGTTCTTTGCCATTTTGCAATAAAATATTAATGTTTCTTAGAAGTTTTATTGTTGTCGACATTGTTTTTGTTGTTCTCAGAGGAGAAACGTTGCTGTAGAGTCTGTGCGCAGATGTAATGGAGCGGATCTTTGTGCTGTGCTGTTTTGTTGCAATGACGTTATTTCATCTCCTTTGATAGAAAATACCGTGTTTTAACTTCTGTATGCATGTCCTTGTTTTTGTAATGGTCAAATGTGTGTTTTTACCTGTTTTAATATTGTCAACACACATTTTTCATGTTTTACTTTCTAGGGATGGTCTTTGGCCGTTTTCATGATGTCTGCACGTTTTGATATCAACAAATTTTTTCATTTTGTTGCAGTAAGGCTAAAACTGCTTCATTGAAAGGCAGAAATGTTTTACCGTGTTGAGTGCGTTATGTAATGATGTTAACGTATGTTAACGTATGTTGTTTGGATGTTCGTATAGATAATACGAAGACATTCCTGAATGTTTGATTGATATCAAAACATATTATGTTTTACTTTAGATATCCTTTTCATACATGTTTTGTATTACATATTTGGCTTTTGATTTTATATGCAATCTCATATCCTACGAGTTTTGTTATGTCATTTAGAAGGGTAATTGGTCATTCTATTGTCATTTTATTGATGTTTTTAGATTTGAGATTTTTGGCTGTCCCCTTAAGCACTAAGAGGGCATTTTAGCGTGTGGATCATATGTTCCTTATGGTTTTTAACGATAGCAACAGGGAGGTTCTTTGGATCTTTTATTGATGTTTGAATGTTTTCTTAATGTCAAGAAATTTTTCCTGGAGACCGTGTTTTGACATTATCAAACCACGTTTTTTTTATGGTGTTAAGGGCTATCATTATTGTGTTTATTTTTATTTTACGTTTTCATTACAACGTCATGCAGAGGTAGTACTTCTTTAGCAGTAAAAACGGTGTTTTCGTATTCCTAAGGACTTTGTCAAAATATGTTCTTTCAAATTCACTTCAACACATCCTTCTTAGATCTTCTTTTAATATGATCACAAATGTTTTAATGATTTTTACATTTTTTATTGATATCAAAATGTTTTCTTTTTCTAACGTATGAAGCATCAGAGTGGGTCTTTGATGTTTGATGTTTGGATATCTTATCGACACATATCCTGGAAATAACATTGATGTCAATAACGTTTTGCTTTTGGTGGGACATGTCTGTCGTTTTTATAGTTAAAAGGATATTTTAGCGTCAATGGCTGTTTTAATGATAACGTGATTTTATTCGTGGCAACAATTATATTTCATATTATGTCAAGTTCTTTTTTTCGTACAATTTTGGCTGTCCTTTGGCAACAAAAACGGTGTTTTCGTGTCTCTAAGGATATCTTTTTTTAGTCAAAATATATTCTAACGATTAAAAAAAGATTTTTGTTGCAAGTCAGTTTTAATGATGTTAACGCATACGATTCTCGTATATTTTGTTAAAGCACATATTGTTTTTGTTTTAAGAGCAGGAAGGGTGTTTTAGTGTCTGTAATGGTTCAATGGTTCTAAGCTGTTTTAATTATTTCAACATGTTTTATTGATGTCGATACATTTATGCTTTTTTGTGCTTTTGTAGCTATCATTTTGGCTTTTGTAATGATGGCTGTGTTAATTAATACACAACGTTTCTTGAAACATTTCTTTTTTTTTAGGAAAAACGTTGTTTTTGCGTCATTACTCACTTGTAATGAATATTTTTTTGATGTTAACATATGTTTCCTCTGTATTTCATATCAATAAAGATATCTTTTGGAAAGAGATAACGTTGTCTAGTCTTTTGTATATAATTTCTGGGTGTCTACCTATTCTAATAATGGTGCTTGAATATTTTTTTGATGTTAACATCTTTCCTCCTCTAGAACGGTGTTCTAGCTTCTGTAGGTAATTTTTGAGTGTCTACTTATGTCATATGTATTATCTTTTTTTGTATTTTTGCAATGATGAATTCTGTACTGATAAGAAAAAGTGTTTTATCTTCTATGTGTACAAGTTTTCTGGTTTTTGTAGTAATTTAAGCAAATTCTGATTTGATGTTTTATTGATGTCAACGCGTATTTAAAAGTGGGTTAATAATCAACAAATATTGTTAATATCGAGAAATGTGCTGTTTTTAATGGAACGACGCTAAATCATGTTCTTTGACAGCGCTCTTAATGACAGTTTTATATAAAAAAAAAATGCTTTTGACAGCATACGTCCGTTGCCATTTTTTATTTATTTTGAAAACTGTTTTTGTTGTTTTTAGAGGAAAAAGTTGCTTTAGTGTCTGTACGCAGATGTTCTTTACTCGTTGTAATAGTGCTATTTGGATATTTTCTTGCTATTGCAAGAAAATATCAATTTAACTTCTTTGAGAGGAACTATGGTATTTCAATTTCTGTACATATTTTTCATATGTGTTATCATTATTAAAACCTCAGCAGGGACTTTGACCGTTTTCCTGATGTCCCTGTTTCCTGTTTTTTTTTTTTAATCAAAAATGTGTTTTTTAGTGTTCAGTCCGTTTTGTAATTTTATTCGAGCCTCTTTTCGCATATGCTTCGATAATATTGTTTGGATACTTTATTTACATAAATGTTCAACTGATATCAAAACATATTCTGTTTTAGTTTTCGCTTTCACGAGAACATGCTGTTAGTATCAATGTGTTTTAACGTTTTTTTGGGTTTATAATGATTTCACTTGTGTCGATACCATATTTGGCTTTTGATTTGATAGCAAATATCCTACGCACATATCCTACTGCTTTTTTTACGATATCAATGAGAAGGGTCTTTGGTCTTTTATGGTAAATAATTGTTTTTTTTGTTGCAATGAGATTAAAACTACCTGTTCTTTATGGTGTTTGGATCTTTTTTCCCGGAAATTGCAGTGGTCAAAAACATGAAAGGTTTAGGGTGTTTGGCTTATGCAAAGATGTCAATAACAGGGGTCTTTGGCTATTTCAATAATGTCAACATATTTTACGTTTGGTAACGCATGTTTATTTCATATTTCACTGTCATTTTCTAGTTTTCTTACAATAGCAAAAATGTTTCGTTTTTTTATTGTGAAAGGGGAGGGTACAAGACAAAAATGAGGTTAAAACAAATTTTTAGTAGTAAAAAGCCGTTTTAATGATGTTAAAATATTGTTTGGATGTTATTAATGATTCTCGCATTTTTTGTCAGAATGCATATTCTGTTTTTTGCGTCTGTAACGCACATGATATTTGGCTTTTGTATTGAATTTAACATACATTTTATGGATATCAACATATTTTATTATTGATTTTTAAAAGCCTACTTTGGCTGTTGTTTTGGTAGCAAAATGGGTACTTTAGCGTCTGTGCACTTTCGCTTTTGTAATTATATCAATTAGAGAATTTATGGCTTTTTCAATGATTACACAGTTTTTAAATCTCTGCTGATGTTGGTACATGATATCAAAACAACTTCCTTGGTTTTTACGACATAATCTTTGGTCGTTTTTTGATGAAATGATGTCCATTAATGTTATTTGCTGTCCTTTGGCAAAAAAAAAAAGATGTTCTTGCGTCTCCAACGGAATTTTTTTTAATATTGTCATAATATGCTCTTTGAAATATTTTTGTAGCAATGAGGTTAAAATAACTTTTTTGGCTTTTCTATTTTGTAATAAGCTGTTTTAATTGTTAACATAGTTTGGATATTATACTAATATCAACACGATTTTGTTTTAAAATAGTGAATGTATTAATGTTTACAACTATTTTTCGTTTTCATTACGTCATCAATACAATCTCTAGCTGTCCTTCGCAGCAATAACGGTATTTTTTGTAGTCTTAAGGACTTTGTCAAAATGTTCTTTGAAATGCATTGATATGTTGATGTATCAATGTATGTATATCAATATTTCTTTTTTTTGCATTGGTCAAAAAGTTTTGGTTTTTGTAGGACATGGCTGTTTTAATGATTCAGCACATAATTGGATGTTTTATTCATGGCAACACAAATATATTTAATATTATGTTCTATTTTTCCTACAACTTTGGCTGTCCATTAGCAACAAAAACGGTTTTTTTTATTGCCAAAATACATTCTATTTAAAAAAGATCTATTTTTATTGCAAGTCAGATTTAATGATGTTAACGCATATTATTTGGATGTTATATTAATAACATGATTTTCGCACATAATGTTTTTGTTAAGAGCAGAAAGCGTGCTTTAGTGTTTAATGCACATGATTTTTATTTTTTTGTTTTAATGATTTTCACGTTTTAATGATGTCAACACATCTATTTTATTATTGATGTTGAAACTTTTTTATGCTTTTTTTTTTTTTAGCAATGTTGACAGTTACTTTGGCTATCGTTTTGGTAAAAAGGAGTCCTTTATGCATATATTTTTTGGCTTTTGTAATGATGTTAATAAGGTGGGGGGGTCAATGGCTGTTCTAATGAATACACGTCAACATGTTTCTTGGAATTTTTGCTAATGGTATTTGTGCATCACGTTAAAACAACTTCTTTTGCCATGGTTTTGATGCATATGATCTTTGACTGTAATAAATGATGTCATCATTATTGATATTCTACAATTGTCAAGGTTTTTGGCTGTGTCAGTGTCTAAACGCATGTTATTTGGCTTTTGGTATGTCTACATATGTTGTTTAGATGTTTTATTGATCTGAACACGTTTCCCTGATTCTTTTTGTCGATATTTTTCATATGTTTTTCATATGTGAAGAGGGTTCTGTTTCTTTAATGTTTTGTCAAAAAAATTAAAATTCTGTTTAGGAAAAAAGGTCATTACTTACTTGTTTTATGGTTCTTTGACTGGTTTATTGATAACGTTGAATATTTTTTATGTTAACGTATGTAAAATATCACATCAATAACGATATATTTTTTGCTGGGGATAACGATGTTCTAGCTTCTGTATGTAACTTTTGGGGGTCTACCTATATTAATAATGCCATGTGCGTTATCTTTTTCTTGTATTTTTGGAATGATGACGAAAAAAGTGTTTTATCTTCTTTGCGCACAGGTACGCTGGTTTTTGTGACCATTTAAGCAAATTTTGTTTTGATGTTTTATTGATGCCAATACGTATATCTAGGGTCTTTTATTGATATAAAAATTGTTTTTGATAGGAAAAATTTTTTTTTAGCGTTATTACGCACGTTCTCTGCCTTTTGTAAAGGTTGGGTATTTAACTATCTTGATAATCAACATATATCGCTAATATCAAGAGAAATGTGGTTTTTAATTGAATGACTATATCAAAAGTGCATGTTTTAACGTTTCAGGCGTATGTCCTTTGCCATCTTTTAATGAAATTGTTATAATAATGTTTGCATATGGTTCTTAGAAGTTTTATTTTTTTTGAAAACATTCTCTTTTCGTTGTTTTTAGAGGAAAAACATACATATTCGTTACTCGCTGTAACGTATAGAATATAGATGTAATATTTTTGTTGCAATAACGTCAATTATATTTAATTTCTTTACGCATGTCGTTGCTTCAATTGTTAGTCTTTATCTGTTTAGATGATATAGATATTTTTTTCATATGCATTATCATTATTAAAACTTTTGGCCGTTTGGTTGTTACTTTTAAAACAAAAATGTGTTCAGTCCGTTTTGTAATATTATTTGAGGCTCTTTTCGCATAGGTTTTGATGTTTGGATGTTTTATTTGATATCAAAACATTTTGTTTTTGTTTTCGTTATAAGAGGAAAAAGGGTGTTTTTGAATCATAATTATGTTTATATACTTCCTGATATTTTTGTTTACGTGTTTTAGCGTTTTTAGGATTATAATGATCTCACTAATGGCAATGTTTTATTGATAACATATTTCTTATTTGGCCTTTGATTTGATAGGAAATATCCTACGCACATATCCTACTGATTTTGTTACGATGTCTTTGGCCATTTTATGGTCAATATTTTTTTTTTTTGTTGGCTATCTCTTTGAGCGCTAAAAGGCTATTTTAGTGTGCGAAGCATTTGTTCTTTATGATTTGTAATGACAACATTGAGGGTCTTTGAATCTTTTACAAATGTTTCCTATTGATGTCAAATAACGTTTTGTTTTTGGAAGATTAGGGCTTCCGTTTTCATAATTAAA
>JAUUDZ010445056.1:0-12923 GCA_032361705.1 Panulirus versicolor
TAAATTTACAGATCAGAATGTACAGCATTTTACAAGATCCCTCTTCATTCCTTAGCTCCTACTAACAATATAGGATTTGAGGTATATTCTTATTCTTGTCCCAGCACAGTAATTTTTTTCCCAATCAAATAATTTCCCATATGGCAGGATTTGGCATCTAGTCTTGCAACACTTAGCCCTACTCAAAAATATCATGAAAACAAAAATACACAACCAAACAAAATCTCACAGATCCATGCTCAAATCTGGGACAGGGCAGGTAGCTCACAAGCATTCCTCCTCTTTAAGACTAGTCAGTAAATGGGTTCTTACTATACTGTACAAAAGCACGTATGTGTAATTAGATAAGGTAGGGAGAAAGAATTCTCCCTCCGTATTCCCTCTGTGTCAAAGAAAGTGACTAAAGGGGGCAGAAGTAGGGGACTAGAAACCCCCACCCTCTTCTTGTATTCCAATTTCTAAAAGATGGGACTGAAGAAGCTGCCAAGCAGAAGTGCTCATCCTCCTCAATGGCTCAGGCTCAAGGTGTCTAAATGAGTATGGATGTAACCAATATGAGAGCAAAGGAGAGATAGTAAGTTAAGGAAAAAAATCATTAAACAATTAACTTAAGGGGAACATGTTGGACAGTAAGCTTCTGCACTAGCTAGGTATTCCATTTATACCAACGCTCACTAGCTGTTCCATCTTTATCATATATTTTCTTTACTGCTTTGTGAATATTTATAATATTAGTTCATGAGTTACGTAACAATCTACTGCAATGAATTGTGTACAAAGAAAATATCATGTACCATACCACTTACTGAATATATTTGGAAAAATAAGTTCCTCAGCTCACTAACTAATAGGTTCCCATGCTCACCGCCTGTACCATCTCTACCACACGTATTCTCTTTCACTGCTATGAATCTCTAAACAACTACTATTTCATGAGTTATATAACATCATAATGATTTGTTCATATATAAAAGAATAAGTAAAAAAAATATATTACTTAATTTACAGAGCAAAAGTTGAGCATTATTCCTGGGACCACTGTAGGCCACTGGGGACTGGTGGCTAGCTCAGCCCATGCTGTGATGTAAGAGGCATACAAGCGTCTACTCTCTTAATGTCACATCAATAAATTGTTGCGCCAACTTAGAAAAAGAATTCTGACACCACATATGTCCAATATAACTAAATGGATGTAATGACAAAAGTGTTGATATGACATAAAGTGTTAGGCATGTTCTATCACTTAAAGAAAAAGGGAATCAAACAAGAAAATATTTGCTAAGGGGTGTGGTAACCCTATGGTATTTTATGCTGATGGAACATGGATCTTTTAACTATTAAAATCTAGTGTACTGCAAATTATGTAGAGTAAGGAAACAAAAAAAGGGGAGGAATGAGGAAAAAAATCCATATAAAGTATCATGGAATGAATGGTTGCCAAAAAATCTAGTAATTACATATAGAAAAGGAATGGATATCGGAAGAGGAATTGAAATATATGTAAATGAAGTGACTGGTACTAAGAAAGAAAATGAAGGTAGGGCAGAAGGGAATTATACAGTACATACGTGACATACAAGTTCTGATAGACAAAATTCCAGGATTATGTATCAAGATAACATGTGAGGGAGGTCCCAAATGAAACATCCTGCTATAAGGAACAAAAATGCATATTAGATACAGACTGATAAAGATACACGCCACAAACATATTTGATTAATATAATTTGCCTATTGTAGGTGTTAGTTGCTATGTTACTTTTCAGTTCCAAGCGAGCAAATGCTTACCTTATTGTAAATTTGACATTTCCAAAGCAATCTGAAGGCAAATACTACATCTGTTCAATAACAAGAGCTATTTTGTTAAATTCTTATGTAAAAGCTCCAAATGGAATGAAGAGATGTGCAGTGACCAGAGTATGCTTCACATGCTGAGACACCTAAGTTAAAGTATACTGATAACTTGATGTAAATGTATCAACACTCTAGTCAAATTTCCAAATACTAATATACATACATTCAAAACCATGAATACACTACACAGTATTTGCAGCATAAATAAGAATTAAAAATGTCTGCCATATAACTACCATCAGTATCATCACTAAACTATCTAAAAAATGAGAGAATACTATCTTTAAAAATTTGCTTTCAGTACACTGCGGAAGATATTCTAAACTGGATATCAAAATGAAGGATGAAAAACCACTTCTCTACCATAAGCAGAGTCCTATGTACATTTGAAAGAGAACACTTACTTGGAAGAGGGGATTTAAAGTTTTACCTTCAAAATGAGGTGTATCCATGAGGATTCACCTCCCTTGACCAGCATATATGAGATAAGCCCATCAGATGATCATTCACAGATTTAACAGCCATATAGAAACCTCTTGGGCTTATGATGTCACAGCATGCAATGTAGCATGAAGCAGCCTGTCACTGCAATCATTTAATGATGTCTGTGTCTCAGGCCTCTGTCAGGAATCAAGAACTTTTTTTTTTAAAAAATGAAAGGGAAAGGAAATTAAATAGAATGCTCAGAGAGCTCTGTTTATGATGAAACATATACTTCACACCTATGGATAAAGCCTCTGAAGCCTCTGGGAGCACACACACACAAAGGAAGATAGGAAAGCATTAAGGACAATACATAAAACTTTATCCTCAAGAACGACTGAGCCCCAGTTTCATATCACCCTCTCCTGAAGATGGAAACTACCAATATCCACACATGGGAGGCCAACTAGATCTAAAAAGATTTAACATTTAAGAAAGGTGTTTCTTGAATGGCCAAGACCCTTCTATTTAGAGCTCCACATATGACAAAACCAAAGCTTTGTGAAAATCCTGTTTCAAGGCCATCAAGGTATAGGATCTAAAGTCTTGGGGTCTCCTGTTTCTCTTACCAATGGCAAAGGGTTATGAGATGATTTCAACAGGCAGAGGTTAATCAGTAATCTACAAAAACTAAAGATCCATACATTAAAAACAATCAGTCTTGTTGAGCATCCATAAAGAAACAGTCTCATAAGGTATCACAAAGGACCCCTCAGGGTAAGTACCATCTGACCTAGTTCCAATAATGTATCACTTGTACACTTGTCAAAACATGGGACCTAGAAAGTCTGTTTTTGCCCTCCCTGCCAACAATACAAGGTTGAGATGGCCATGACTCCAGCAATCACCTAGAAGGTCTGTTTTTGCCCTCCCTGCCATCAATACAAGGTTGAGATGGTCATGACTCCAGCAATCACTAGGGTTCTCTGTACTGAAGACAATGATGCCAGCATGAGGTTTCATGAAGAGACAACATTATAGGATGGTGCATGGACTCCATCATGACAGACATCCTCCAACTTGGTACATCTGTATATTATTGAAACACTAGTTCAGGCAAGGAGCTGCCCAGTAAGCAGTCACCTCTCTAATGGTAGAATTACCTCAAACGTTATCTTAATTTTAAACACAGTTTGGTATCACCCCTTGCCTGATGTATAACTGTCAAAGCACAGGCATGTACCCAAGACCTCCACTATGATATCCTTCAAACAGAATTGAGAATACCAAAAACTATCCATCTATTTGTCTATTAGATTACTCCATCCTAATTTCCTAGCATAGATCAAGTATATACAGCCTCTGCAACACCACTCACAAACATCAGCAGCCTTGTGTAAAAAAAATGAAACATGGACTTCCTTTCTTTTGAAAATGCTTACTTTTCACTTTACACTCGAAGTTGTTTTGTTATGAGAAACAAGAATTTCCATTATACCACCTTCTAACACACAATGTTTCCAATTTATCTGATCCCCTATCATTAATCTATTATCTTCACCTAAAATATCCCTTGCCCTAATTAATTCTGTCACTATGTGTATTCATCTCTTTTGCAGTCTACCTTTCCTCCTTGTACTTTCTATTATCCTGCAATATTCTTCTTGACCAACCCATGAACTGTCTTTACCTTCAAGTGAATTTTTCACATAAATATACATCAAAAAAGAAAAAAAAGTGCAGTACAAATGAATAAGCAAAAACACATAGAAAGCACTGAGGTTACTAGTACAGCTAACCACATCAAAACAAAGTCTCCAGTTGCGGCTATTCTGTGACAACTGACTGTAGCAGTGTTTCCAGGAATACATTTCTTCAATAAACTGTAGAGTACTTATGGTTTGAGTCTTGGAGACCAAGACTGAATGAAAAAGGATACTGATGTGATGTAATAGACAAAGCAAGTGAATCATGAGAGCTGGCTTGCTGCTTCATGTTACTTCACCACCATGCCATGAGGTCACAGGCATGGTTGAGTTACTGTATGGTAACCAAGACAATGTGATCAGCCAGCCTCATATGATTTATGATAGTTGAAGGTGAGTCCTTGTGAATACAAAATTTTTTTGGGGAGTAACACTGTTTTAACCCTTCACCAACCAAGTGCTCTCTTAAAACTCATAGGGCTTCATTTGTCAGTGAAAAATATGAAACCAAAGCAGAAAGAAATGTAACAGGTATCAAAGTTGAATATTTATTCTAATATTCTGAATTAAAATCAAATTAAGAAGTGTTGCATTAATGTTATGATGTGATGATTAAGCTGCATAATAAATAATGAATGGATATAGGGTTCTCCCTATGGGTATATATGGAGACAGCAATTCAATAAAAGATCATGGAACAAGTTTGTAACCACATATGACATGCATAGTGCTCAACTGTGCAACATACTCAATAGCCAGGCTACATATCAGAGTGTAGTTAATGCAAAAGCAAATATTAGAAGCTAATACAAAACCCACCTGCTTAAGAAGCAATGTCAAGCCTCATGAATGGCTCGATGATGTTAGCTTTCAAATATGTATTATAACTGTTAGAAGCTGTTTCTTGTGATCCGAGTGTATGAAAATGTGTGGGGTAGTTTCTATATTCCTTAATTCTTTAATGATGAAATCTAAAGTTTTACAAAATAATACTGAAAGTTACAATGTAAATGATAAAGAGAGCAGAATTCAGTGCAATGACTAGGTATAAAACTGTAAATAAATAGTTATTTCTGAAATGCAACATAAGGTTTCATTCAAAGTTATTACAAAATATGGCAAGATCTTATGTGGGTAAAACTGAGCAAATCAGCAGACTGCTGTTTAAGTATGAATGCTAGATATACAAGAAATACTGTATTCTGTATTTACAAGAAAAAAATAGGCTTAAATTTGCAATTCTCAAAAGTAGTTTCTAGTTTGTTTTTTTTTTAGTAAGTATTGAATGGTCCTGGGAAGTTGTGTAGCGGTCAGCCTGTAGGTGTGGGCTGTGTGGTCAGTAGCTTCAGATTCCCTTATCATTATCCTGCTTCCTTGCCTGTAAGACTCCCACTGCCACCTGCTTGCCAGACATTATAGCACCTCTACTGTATGCAAGCAGGGGGTGGACTCCGCCTGGACACCACAACCACAGAAACAAATATAAATCAGTCAAGTACAGATAATAAAGAATAAAACTGGACCATACATAAATGCTCTGCTGTTAGGTGTGAGAAGTAATGTGAGATAATGGGTAGACAGTATATCAGATATAACCATGTGAAATGAGCATTCATAATAGTCTTATCACAGCATTATCTTTATTTAGACACATATTTAACAAGGTAATGTACTTAAGCCTGGGAGACAGTTAGCCTCATCGTAACTATATGAGGTCCCACCAGACACTAGAACCTTGAAACTTTAAGTAAAATGTCAACCAACCACCAAAATACCAATCCCAGGCCTTATGCAATCAGAACCTACCAACATTTATACAACCAACACCTCACCAGTAGCACTGTTAATCTTATCTCTGTTGATCTAAAACATCATGTCAAGTAAGGCGGACAGTAATTATAGTTCAGTGTCTACATCTCACAAATATTACAAAGCAGTATGAATTCTCACTCTATCAAAACTACTGTATACTGGAAAATGAGTACTTGACAGAACACCTTAAAATACAGCATCAAGCACAAGTAAAAAAAGACGATGGCCACACTTCCTGATCCTCTTCCTAAAATTACCTTAAAAAGAAGATACCATGATACTAAAAACATAGTATTCCAAAAGGTAAATTAGGAAGCCAAAGTCCTAAATATGCTGCGAGTAGCTAGTTTGGACATTGTTTACGTGAGATAGCCACAAGGCGCTCTATAAACAGAATTATGTTTAAAATGGATGTTATGGTAGTGTTTTACAGCATTATTTATCCTTCTGTAATGACCAATAAAAATAAGCATCAAATAAATATAAGATGAAGCATATTTCAAACTAAAAGGAAACAAATTCATATGTTCATATTTCATATATATATATTGAATATTTTTTGATTATGTATTGTATCACAAGTGAAAGTATATAATTGTTGAGAAGAAATAGAAGTAACAATATGCTGGCCAAAACTCCTCCAAATAGCCTTTCCCAAATTAAAAAATGCAGAAAGGTGTTGCAGAAGTCATGGCAACTGCACCATATGTTGCTACTACAGGGGATAGCAAATAATGAAGCTGTTCAAAAGAAGAATCCAGAGTATCATACTGATTAGTCGATAATGTGCTGCAGTTCTGCCTTTGTATCATCCACTGAGCAGACTGGTGATGTAGAAAAAGTGACAGTAAATTGCTGCACACAAACACTTGAAATCCTCTTGAATAATTCAATATATCTTCTTTATACACTTATACCTCTTTTTTAAAAGACTGTCCTGTTGCCAGTGCATCTGCATCATTTCCTATTTGGTACCGAACGATTTTGGTCCAAGAAGCTTCTTCTCTGACCAAAAGTGAAGATTGTCTTACCTATTGTGTCCTTTTAGTGGCATCAGATGTGTCACAGGAATGTTCTATATAAAACTAGGATATCTTTGAACATTCAAAATGTACAAATGAACCACCGAAGGAGTGGTAGTCTGATACAATGAAACATTTATCATTACTGAAATTCCTAGGCAAGCATAATCAACAATTAGAATTGTGTAAAAGTTTGCAAATTCAATAAACAGGTTGTAGTGACAAACATATCAGCCCAATAATCTTCATGGAAAATCATCCAGGTAACAGTTTTCAAACTGGATGTGAGACCATGAATATTGCAGAAATTGAGAGAGAAGAGCCAGATCTAAGGAAATTATTGGTAAAGATGAGGTGGGTTTCAGCCCTCCTTGACAAGTGGTGACATTCTGACTCAAAATCAAGCACCTTGAATGAATTTAAAAGGGAATTTTGTAGTTAAGGGTAAAGAGTTGTGTGGAGTGAGTGCTTCTGAAGTTATGTGTGATACAGAGAAAGAGTATGTATATTTGTGGAACGAGTCTTAACAAGCCATAAGTACTTATAATAGAAACAACTGATAGTAACCTAGGCCAAGGTTACTAGGTTGCCTTTATAAACAGTGAATGATGGACTGACTGTTAAGGAGACAAAATTATCCATGGCACTGGTGATGACTGTTAAGGAGACAAAATTATCCATGGCACTGGTGATGAAAGGGATTCATGAAGATTTTAGTTTCCTGACAAGCCTAATCCTGGGATCACTTATTGTGCAGTTGGTGGTTAGTTTTGTTAAATTCTTAAAAGTTTCAATGGTAACTGTTTTCCAATGAGGCTCCACTTCCCAGACAGAGACTCCTGTCTCTAAGCCTAACAGTCCAACACAGAATTCTATGTAATATCTTCAGTTCCACACAAACTTCTCACACTGTAATAAGCATCTCTCATCTTTTAATAAAAATCAATCTTCCTAGCTTGGGTTGATTAGGGTAAAAATAAAAATAATGTGAAACATCATGACAAGCACACCTGATTGAACAACTGGAACAGTTAGATGCCAACAAAAGACAAAATCATGATATTTCTTTTTGTTCTAAAACTGTTATCTATAACAACATGAATAATAAAAAACATCCAAAACATTACTACCAATATAATAACCAAAACCAGATAAAAAGAGGGTAACGGTGGAGTTAAAAAGCCCCAATATCAGCTTATGTACAGTGATGGCACTTTCAGTATTATGCTACACTTTGCAAAGTAAACCGTACTCCTTTCTTTTCTGTCTTCTAACAATAAATAACAACAATGAGAATAGCTATGAGAGTGAAGGAAAATGTGTTGAACTAGTAAAACAATGAAAGAATTCTAAAAATCTCCAGAATCCTTGAAAAGGGCATTTCCCTTGATTTCCATGTCATTCTAAAAATATATTGTTATGGTCTCCTATCATGTTCTTGGCATGGATCTGTGCATTAAACGTAAGGCTGCTTTGACTGTTTTACTTGAATGTTCATAAAATTACTACTTCAACTTATTTTCTCACCTACTGACAGAGCCCCTGTGAGGTCTAAGAGAGCAATTGATGCATGGGTATTCTTGAGGTTTTACTCCCTTAGATCATAAAACGAGGCAAGCAGATGGTCATTCACTGGATTCAAAATCATCATGGGCCTTGTGAAATGTCACTTACATTGTTTTGCACTTTCTTACTGCCAATGATTAACCTACTGATATGTGCTTGATATTGGCTTGTAGTATTTCCAATTTTGTCTAAGGTTTTCAGACTGAATGTAAAGTAATCCTGGTGTGAGATGCTTCTGCCGATGTGATGTTTCACCAAAAGTTTCTTTGGAATCAAAGACTTTATCATTGAAAAAGAGGGACCCCAATATTAAAATTCTGGGTTCTGAATCTTTATATTTGGAATTTATCAAACATGTATCAAGGGGAAAGCTTGAAAAATGCTTAACAGATAATCATTTACATTATGTGTGCCTTTCTCATGAAGACAATACCAGGCGGTTTGGTACTCTTTTCAGGCTTTTCTCTGATTTTCTGAAGAATTTGTTATAGCTTCAATCAGTATATTCGAGTTTTCCTCTTAGCTTTCTTGAAGCCAATACAACAATTGCTTCATACGAGTGCTTTATTGAAGCCTATGTCTGTCGTACTTGAGGAGGCGAGATCCTTTTTTCTAAGGAAACCTATTGATTCTTCGTCTCAGCATAAATGGGGGCTGTCGAAGGCCCTAGATCTTTTGTAATCAGTTACATTTAAGGATAATATTGTTCTAACACAATTTATGAAAAAAATCCTCATAGGTTTGGACTCAGGTGAAAGTTAGCAAAATTCAATCAAGTTTAGGTATAAGAATCTGTCCTAGGCAATATTAATCCAAACCAAAGCTTTGTGCTGACAATGATACTGCTACATTTATGAATAAACCTGTTGCTATATGGTCCTAAAAAGTTTTCACATTATCCTGCAGGTTCAGTCAAGACTCAAAGAAAATTATCAAAAACATTTAATTTTTCATGGCACTTATAAGTCTTTATCAACAAGGCTAATTGGTTCAGGAAACTGGTTCTCTAACAACCTATGCCATCTCTTGCAGCCAATGATATACACATAGTAACTTTGGCTCTCTTAAAGAGCCTTTAATTGACTGAGATCAGCCAAATAAGTGTATGTTCGATGGTACTGGTTTAAATTTGATTGCACTTCCGTGTGTGACTGATGAATATGCCACCCACCTTAAGATGTTTCAGAATTAGGCTCAAATGTCATTAAAGGTTGGTTCTTTCTTTAGTTTTCCTTAACTTTTTCTGAAGTCCCTCCTCCATCACGTTGGGTATGTTCTCAGATGTTTGTATGGCTCTGTTTGTAGATAAGAAGTCTTATGATAAAGAAAGTTCTTTAAGCATCCATCTCTCTTTCCTACCGTTTCTTCCCCTATTTTCTTTTTGAAAAATAATTTCTTGATTTCAGATAATAGGGCTAAGGCACAGACACCACTGGTAATGGATGAACACAGGTGAGTAATTGCTTGGTACCATCTTAACTCCAAGTAGTGTTGCCATAAGGGCTTGGATAGATTACTATATGGTAATTAGGTCCTGTAAATGAGCATTTTTCTGCTTCAAATGATTCATGATAGTCAAAAGAGGTGCTCTCTCAGACGTTACAGGGATTCGTTTATAGCAAAGAAATATATTTTCCATCCTTTGAAACCCATATAATTTAAACAATTTTTTTGGACTTGTATAAAAAAATTAAAAAGCATATATATATCAAAACTTTCAATTTGAGAATGATTAAAATAGTTTCATTTTAAATACAAACACATTTGCACATGATTCCAACAAGTGTACAATAGGAAGAGACCATAAACAGAACTACTTATCTATATCTCTGATGACCATTCCCTCTGGGAACTCCTATCAAGGGGATGGCCACAGCAAAAGTCTCCACTCGTCTCTGTCCTTACATGGCTCCCTCACATACACCATTCAATGCCTTCCCCCATTTCTCTCCCTCCAGAGTTCTTCTACCTTATTTCCCCATGTCACAGGTGGTCCTCCTCTCAGACCAATGCCTTGACTTGTTCTACCATACACTTTCCTTGTAAACTCCCTGACTTGGGCATTTCTAAATCAATACTGAAAATCAGGTAAATTATGCACCTATGTTTCCTTTGGTTCTTTTCATTTTCATGAATGGCTTTCATTGTTTTACATTACTTAATCCCACATTTCCCTCATCTTCAGTGCCCTACCAAGGTATTTTCATCGTTGTCAGATGGGAAAAAAGAAATACAAATTACTTTTAAAAACTCTGAAAATATTCTGCATGGTGTTAACTGTGAAATTATGTTTCATAAGGTAATAGTAGGTCAAACTTAAACTCCATTTGTAATAAACTATTGGGACAGTACATTCTCATGGTCATGAATCATTCATAATGCAAATGTCAAGCAGGAAATATATATATATATATATATATATATATATATATATATATATATATAAATATCAGCATATAAAAACATACTGGAACCCATTCACTTTAAATGGTGGAAATATACCGACTTTTCTTTTCAGAGAGACAAACTCTTTCTTCCAGATAACTTCTTCAAATGTTTGTCCAAAAGAAACATTTGAAATATTTTCTGGATTTAGCATCAATCACCCTGAACTCTGACAGCTGCAGCTTGTTCACCAACTTCCAAGAAGAATGACAGTCACAAAGAATAAAGCGTTAATATATGCAATATTCATGTATACTGCAAAGAATACATAATAAAGAATGTTTCAATATTCAACTCTAACTTAATGGAGTGAAGGTAGGTAATGGAAGCTTCAAGCAACACTTGAACAGGATGGCACAAATGTTCAAACAAGTCAAGAAGGAATCAGTAGCAAAACCACTGCCTTATCCAAAAATCTTCCCAAATCTTACTTGTTCCTACTCCTCATCTTGAGGTACTTATTTCTTGCTCTCATATATCTTTCAAGTTTTAACTTCCTACTGTGCTGTCTATATCAATTAAAAGAGATGAGAAACAAATAGAGACCCATGATAAGGAGAGCAAATGAAAAGTTAGGATGAATGCAAAGGAAAGGGAAATCATGAAATATGAAATACAGTTTAGATCATAACCCCAGCATTTTTCTAGTTAAAAAGGAAACAAGAAATATTTAGACAACATATTTTGTCGATGAGAATAACATGAAAATATTTCATAATGAACATGAAGTCAAATATGAGACTGTAGAAATCTAGCTATAATAACATGATATAGCCAATGTTATGAATCCTATAGGTAACAAAATGTAAGAAAAGTCAAAACAATATGCTGCATTGTTTTTGGTAGAGTAGTGAAATTTTTTCAACCAAATTTATCTTTACCCTTCTTGTCTTGGAAGTTGGTGATGTATAATATTAAGATATATTTATCAGTTTCAATTTATGTCTCAGAGTATTAATATCCTAATACATAGTATATTCTAAATCTTTTCTAAACATGGGTCAAGACTTCAAAACCTTCCAAAAAGAAAAATCTCTTCAAAAATTGCACTCAAGACAAAATCAATATTATCATAATATCAATAAAGCAATTCAATGAGGCTTAGGAGCACAAAACTAATATTCACATCAAAAAGGATCTACAAGATATATGGATGAAGGAGAAAAGCACAAACATCTTAATCCCAAAGGCACTGAATAGGTTAATGGACTTACAGCCATTAAAGTAATTCCTGCAGCTTTGTGCTGAGGGCCATTTGTGTCAAAATGGAGGCCCAACTTATGAGAGACTCGGAGGTGGAGGTTTTGGTCTAAAGCTTCATCATCCTGGAGGAAAAGTCACTTTTTAGAGGAAAGTGTAATAATGGCAATTATCAAGGTGTATGGTACATTGGTATGATGTAACAATTTTTAAGTAGAGTAGAGTAATGCTGCAAGATTGACTTGGGTCGTGTCTCTTTTACCTACTTCAAGGGTGTTCTCACTTCCCTTGAATTTCATTTAAGTGTATGGATCCCTGACAGGAGTTATACAGTGAGGGTAGGAACAATGATGGTCTTGCTATGGTTTAAAGCCACAACACTGTTTCAAACCCTCAATCTACTGGTTACACTACTAGTGAAAAAGTTCACTTCTGGTAAGGCTGTAACAATGTCAATTGGTAAAACAGAGTACGGTTTCATCAAAGAACTTCAAACTTTTAGGGAGGTATTCCTTGCCATGCAACTGAGTGTAGCACAGCCTTAGAGTGTAGGATCCCCTGGAACAAGACCCTTTCAGAAAGAGGTTCTGGGGTAATCATAAGTAAAGATAAATGAATATTGCAACCATATCTCCTATTTGTTGTCAAAAGTGACCAAGTGCAGTAGGAGTACGGGAATGGAAATCTTCCCCTCCTGTATTCCATTCCAAAAGGAACAGAGGAAAGAGCCAAATGAGGATCTTTTATCATCTAAGGATGCTACCTCACTCACACAAGTAATGGCAAAAATGTAAGAGTTTGAATGGAGAAAAACTGGAGGAAGTGAGGTGTTTTAGATATCTGGGAGTGGATTTAGCAGCAGATGGAACCATGGAAGCAGAAGTGAGTCACAGGGT
>JAUUDZ010445078.1:0-12922 GCA_032361705.1 Panulirus versicolor
ATGATCCTGATCGTGTGATGATGTGTTGTCTTTGTACTGATGATGTGATGGTGTATGGTGATGAACCTGCTCACGTGATGATGTGTTGTCTTTGTACTGATATGATGGTGTTTTGTGTTAGTACTGATGATGTGCTGGTGTGTGGTGATGATCCTGATGATAATGGTATGTGATGATTGTGATGATGTGATGGTGTGTTGTGTTTTTTTACTGATGATGTGATGTTGTCAGGTGATGATACTGTTTATGTTATGGTGTGTGATGTTTGTGCTGATGATATGATGGTGTGTGGTGATGATTCTGATAATGTGATGATATGTTGTGCTTGTGCTGTTGATGTGATGGTCTGTGGTGATGGTCCTTCTCGTCTGATGATGTGTTTTTACTGATGATTTGATGGTGTGTTGTGTTTGTGCTGATGGTGTGATGGTGTGTGGTGATGATGCTGATCATGTGTTGATGTGTTGTGCTTGTACTGATGACTATATGGTGTGTGGTGATGTTCCTGATGATCTGTTGTGTTTTTACTGATGATGTGATGGTGTGTTGTGTTTGTACTAATGATATGATGGTGTGTGGTGATGATCCTGATGATATGACGGTGTCTGCTGATCCTAATGATGTGATGGTGTGTTGTGTTTGTACAGATGATGTGATGGTGTAAGGTGATGATCCTGTTTATGTGATGGTGTGTCATGTTTGTGCTGATGATATCATGGTGTTTGATGATGATACTGATCATATGATGATGTGTTGTGTTTCTACTGATTATGTGATGGTGTGTTCTGTTTTTACTGATGACGTGATGGTGTGTGGAATGATCCTGATGATGTGATGGCGTGTGGTGCTGGTATTGATGATGTGATAATGTTTGGTGCTGGTTCTGATGATGTGATGGTGTATGGTTGTCGTCCTAATGATGTGATGGTGTGCGGTGCTGGGCCTGATGATGTGATGGTGTGAGGTGCTGGTCTTGTTGATGTGGTGGTGTGTGGTGCTGGTCTTGTTGATGTGATGGTATTTGGTCCTGGTCTTGATGATGTGATAGTGTGTGGTGCTGGTCCTGATGATGTGATGGTGTGTGGTGCTGGTCTTGATGATGTGATGGTGTTTGGTGCTCGTCCTGATGATGTGATGGTGTGTGGTGTTAGTGTTGATGATGTGATTGTGTGTGGTGCTTGGTTTTTGATGTAATGGTGATTTGTGATGGTCTTGATGATTTTATGGTGTGTGGTAGTGGCCCTGATGATGTGATGGTGTGTGGTGGTGGTCTTTATGATGTGATGGTGTGTGGTGCTGGTCCTGATGATGTGATGTTTTGTAATGCTGGTCCTGATGATGTGATAGTGTGTGGTGCTCGTCTTGATGATGTGATGGTGTGTGGTGCTTGTCTTGATGATGTGATGGTGTGTGGTGCTGATCTTGATGATGTGATAGTGTGTGGTGCTGGTTTAGATGATTTGATGGTGTTTTGTGCTGGTCCGATGATGTGATGGAGTATGGTGCTGGTGTTGATGATGTGATGGTGTATGGTGCTGGTCTTGATGATGCGATGGTGTGTTGTGCTGGTCTTGATGATATGATGGTGTTTGGTGCTAGTTCTTCTGATGTGTTGGTGTGTGTTGCTGGTTCTGATGATGGGTTGGTGTGTGGTGCTGGTCCTGATGCTGTGATGGTTTGTGTTGGTGGTCCTGGTAATGTGATGGTGTGTAATGCTGGTCGTGATGGTGGTTGGTGCTTGTCCTGATGATTTGATAGTGTGTGGTGCTTGTCCTAATGATGTGATGGTGTGTGGGGCTTCTTTTGATGGTGTGATGGTATATGGCGCTTGTTCTGATGATGTGGCGTGTGGTGCTGGTCCTGATGATGTGGTTGTGTGTGGTGCTGTTCCTGGTGATTTGATGGTGTGTGGTGCTGTTCTTGATTATGTGATGGTGTGTGGTGCTTGTCCTGATTTTGTTCTGGTATGTGGCGCTTGTCCTGATGATGTGATGGTGTGTGGTGCTTGTCCTGATGGTGTGATGGTATTTGGCGCCTGTTCTGATGATGTGATGGTGTGTCGTGTTTATCCTGATGGTGAGTTGGTATGTGGCGCTTGTCCTGATGATGTGATGGTGTGTGATGCTGTTCCTGAAGATGTGATGGTGTGTTGTATTTGTACTGATAATATGACGGTGTGTGATGATTGTCCTGATGATGTGATGGTGTGTGGTTCTGTTCCTGATGATGTGATGGTGTGTGGTGCTTGTCCTGATGATGTGATGGTGTGTGATGTTTGTGCTGATGTTTTGATGTTGTGTCGTGTTTATACTGATGATGTGATGTTGTGTGGTGATGATCCTGACGATGGGATAGTGTTTAGTAATGATCCTGGTGATGTGATGGTGTGTTGTATTTGTACTGATGATGTGATGGTATGTTGTATTTGCACCGATGATGTGATGGCTTATGGTGATGATCCTGGTGATGTGATGGTGTGTTGTGTTTGTACTGAAGATGTGATACTGTGTTGTATTTGTACTGATGATGTGATGGCGTATGGTGATGTTCCTGATGATGTGATGGTGTGTGGTGCTTGCCTTGATGATATGATGGAGTGTTGTGCTTGTACTCATAATGTGATGGTGAGTGATGTTTGTGCTGATGTTTTGATGGTGTGTTGTGTTTATACTGATGATGTGATGGTGTGTGGTGATGATCCTGATGATGTAATGGTGTGTAGTAGTGATCTTGGTGATATGGTGTGTTGCATTTGTACTGATGATGTGATGGTATATTGTATTTGCACTGATGATGTGATGGCATATGGTGGTGATGTGATGGTGTGTTGTGTTTGTACTGATGATGTGATGGTTGTTGTATTTGAACTGATGATTGGATGGTGTGTTGTATTTGTACTGATGATGGGATGGTGTGTTGTATTTGAACTGATGATGTGATGGTGTGTTCTATTTGTACTGACGATGTGATGGTATGTTGTATTTGCACTGATGATGTAATGGCTTATGGTGATGATCCTGGTGATGTGATGGTGTGTTGTGCTTGCACTGTTGATGTGATAGTGTGTTGTATTTTTACTGATGATGTCATGGCGTATGGTAATGTTCCTGATGATTTGATGGCGTATGGTGATGTTCCTGATGATGTGATGGTGTATGGTGCTTGTCCTGATGATATGAAGGAGATTTGTGCTCGTACTAATGATGTGATGGTGTGTGATGTTTTTGCTGATGTGTTGATGTTGTGTTGTGTTTTTACTGATGATGTGATGGTGTGTGGTAATGATACTGATGATGTGATGGTGTGTAGTAATGATCTTGGTGATGTGATAGTGTGTTATATTTGTACTGATGATGTGAGGGTATGTTGTATTTGCATTGATTTTATGATGGCTTATGTTGATGATCGTGGTGATGTGATGGTGTGTTGTTTTTGTACTGATGGCGTGTTGTATTTGTACTGATGATGTGATGGTGTGTTGTATTTTTACTGATGATGTGATGGAGTGTTGTATTTGTACTGATGGTGAGATGGCGTGTGGTGATGCTACTGGTGATGTGATGTTGTGTACTGTTTGTACTGATGATGTGATGGTGTGGTGTATTTGTACTGATGATGTGGTGATGTGTTGCATATGTACTGATGATGTGATG
The DNA here is from genome assembly GCA_032361705.1 of Panulirus versicolor. Taxonomy (NCBI): domain Eukaryota; kingdom Metazoa; phylum Arthropoda; class Malacostraca; order Decapoda; family Palinuridae; genus Panulirus; species Panulirus versicolor. The sequence continues at coordinate 3,654 of JAUUDZ010445078.1, forward strand.
GTGATTTGTATTTTACTGAGGATATGTTGGTGTGTTGTATTTGTACTGATGATTTGATGGTGTGTGGTGATGATCATAATCATGTTATGATGTGTTATGTTTTTACTGATGATGTGTTGATGCATTGTGTTTACTGATGATATGATGGTGTATGATGATGATCCTGATGATGATGGTGTGTTGTGATCCTGATGTTGTGATGGTATGTTGTGTTTGCACTGATGATGTGATGGTATGTTGTGTTTGTACTGATGATGTGATGGTGTAAGGTGATGATCCTCGTCATGATGATGGTGTGTGATGTTAGTACTGATGACATGATGGTGTGTGATGTTTGTACTGATGATATGATGGTCTGCGATGATGATTCTTATCATATGCTGATTTGTTGTGTTAGTACTGATGATATGATGGTGTGTGGTGATGATCCTGATCTTGTGACGATGTGTTGTGTTTTTACTGATGATGAGATATTGTGTTGTGATGATCCTGATCATGTGATGTGTTGTGTTTGTACTTATGGTGTGATAGTGTGTTGTGTTTGTACTGATGATGTGATGGTGTGTGGTGATAATTCTGATAATATGATGGTGTTTGACGATCCTGATGATGTGATGATGTGTTGTTTTTGTATTGATAATGTGATGTAAGGTGATGATCCTGGTCATATGATGGTGTGTGATGCTTGTACTGATGATATGGTGTTTGGTGATGATGCATATTATGTGATGATGGGTTGTGTTTGTACTGATGATGCGATGGTGTGTGGTTATGATCCTGATCATGTGATGATGTGATTGCGTGATGTGTTTGTACTGATGATGTGATGGTGTGTGGTGATGATCCTGATCATGTGATGATGTGTTGTGTTTGTACTGATGATGTATTGGTGTGTGGTGATGATCCTGATCATGTGATGATGTGTTGCGTTTATACCGATGATGTGATGGTGTGTTGTGCTTGTACTGATGATGTGATGGTGTGTGGTGATGATCCTGATTATTTGATGGTGCGTGATGATGCTGGTAATGTGATGGTTTATTGTGTTTGTACTGATGATGTAATGGTGTAAGGTGATGATCATGTGCTGTGTTTGTACTGATGATATGATAGCGTGTTGTGTTTGTGTCTGTACTGATGATATGATGGAATGTTGTGCTTGTACTGATGACGTGATGGTGTGTGGTGATTATCTTGATGATTTGATGGTGTTTGATGATCCTGGTGATGTGATGGTAAGTTGTGTTGTACTGATGATGTGATGGTGTAAGGTGATGATCCTGGTCATGTGATGATGTGTTTTGTTTGTACTGTTGATATGATGGTGTAAGGTGATGATCCTGGCCATGTGGTGATGTGCTGTGTCTGTACTGACGATGTGTATTGTGTTGTTTTTGTGAACATGATGTGATGGTGTATGGTGATGATTCTGATCATGTATTGATGTGCTGTGTTTGTACTGATGATGTGATGGTGTGTGGTAATGTTCGTGGTCATGTGATGATGTTTTGTGCTTGTACTGATGATATGATGGTGTGTTGTGTTTGTACTGATGATGTTATGGTGAGTGGTGATGATTCTGATCATGTGATGATGTGTTGTGTTTGTACTGAGGATGTGATGATGTGCTGTGTCTCTCTGATGATGTGATGGTGTGTGGTGATGATCCTGATCATGTGATGATGTGTTGTGTTGGAATTGATGATGCGATGGTATGTTGTGTTTGTATTGATGATGTGATTGTGTGTGTTCATGATCCTGATCATGTGATGATGTGTTGTGTTTTACTGATGATGTGATGGTGTGTGGTGATGATCCTGATCATATGATGATGTGTTTTTTTCTGATGATATGATGGTGTGATGATGTTTTGTGTTTGTACTGATGATATGATAGTGTGTTGTGTTTGTACTGATGATGTTATGGTGAGTGGTGATGATTCTGATCATGTGATAATGTGTTGTCTTTGTACTGAGGATATGATGATGTGCTGTGTCTCTCTGATGATGTGATGGTGTGTGGTGATGATCCTGATCATATGATGATGTGTTGTGTTGGAATTGATGATGTGATGGTATGTTGTGTTTGTATTGATGATGTGATTGTGTGTATTCATGATCCTGATCATGTGATGATGTGTTGTGTTTTACTGATGATGTGATGGTGTGTGGCGATGATCCTGATAATACGATGGTGTGTGATGAGCCTGACGATGTGATGATGTGTTTTTACCGATAATGTGACGGTGTAAGGTGATGATCCTGGTCATGTGATGGTGTGTGATGTTTATACTGATAATATGATGGTTTAGGTTGAGGATCATGATCATGTGATGATGTGTTCTTTTTGTACTGATGATGTGGTGGTGTCTGGTGATGATCCTGATCATGTGATGATGTGTTGTGTTTTTACTGATGATGTGATGGTGTGTTATGTTTGTACTGATTATATGATTGTGTTTGGTGATGATCCTGATGATTTGATGGTGTGTGATTATCCTTGTGATGTGATGGTGTGTTGTGTTTTTACTGATGTGATTGTGTAAGGTGATGATCCTGGTCATCTGATGATGTGTTGTGTTTGCACCAACGATTTGATGGTGTAAGGTGATGATCCTGGTCATGTGATGATGTGTTGTGTTTTTGTATTGTGTTTTTACTGATGATGTTATAGTGTATTGTGCTTTTACAGACGATGTGATGGTGTGTGGTGATGATCCTGATCATTTGATGATGTGTTGTGCTTGTACTGATGATGTGATATTGTGTGGTGATGACCCTGATCATGTGATGATGTGTTGAGTTTGTACTGATTATGTGATAGTGTGTTGTGTTTGTACTTATGATGGTATGCGGTGATGATTCTGATCATGTGATGATGTTTTGTGTTTTTACTGATGATGTGATGCTGTGTTGTGCTTGTACTGATGATGTGATGGTGTGTGGTGATGATCCTGACCATATGATGATATGTTATAGTTGTACTGAAGATTTGATAGTGTGTTGTGTTTGTATTGATGAAGTGATATTGTGTGGTGATGATCCTGATCATTTGATGATATATTGTGTTTGTAGTGATGTGATAGTGTGTTGTGTTTGTACTGATGATGTGATGGTGTGTGGTGATGATCCTGATCATGTGATGATGTGTTGTGTTTGTACTGATGATGTGAGGATGTGTTGTGTTTGTACTAATGATATGACATGTGTGGTGATGATCCTGATCATGTGATGATGTGTTGTGTTTGTACTGATGATGTGATAGTGTATTGTGTTTGTACTGATGATATGGTGGTGTGTTGTGATGATGCTAATCATGTGATGATGTTTTGTGTTTGTACTGATGTGATAGTGTGTTGTGGTTGTATTGATGATGTGATGGTGTGTGATGATGATCCTGATCGTTTGATGATGCATTGTGTTTGTACTGGTGATGTGATGGTGTGTGGTGATGATACTGATCATGTGATGATATCTTGTGTTTGTACCGATGATGTGATGATATGTTTTGTTTGTACTGATGATGTGATTGTGTGCGGTGATGATCCTAATCATGTGATGATGTGTTTTGCTTGTACTGATGATGTGAGGATGTGTTGTGTTTGTGCTGATGATATGATGGTGTGTTGTGATGATGCTGATCATGTGATGATGTTTTGTGTTTGTACTGATGATGTGATGGTGTGTTGTGTTTGTATTGATGATGTGATGGTGTGTGATGATGATCCTGATCGTCTGATGATGTATTGTTTGAACTGGTGATGTGATGGTGGGTGGTGATGATACTGATCATGTGATGATATATTGTTTATGTACCGACGAAGTGATGATATGTTTTGTTTGTACTGATGATGTGATGGTGTGCGGTGATGATCCTGATCATGTGATGATGTGTTGAGTTTGTACTGATGATGTCATAGTGTGTTTTGTTTGTACTGATAATATGATTGTGTGTGTTGATGATCTTGATCATATGATGATGCGTTGTGTTTTTGCTGATACATGATGGTGTGTGGTGATGATCATGTTCATGTGATGATGTGTTGTGTTTGTATTGATGATGTGATGATGTGTTGTGTTTCTACTAATGATGTGATGGTGTGTGGTGATGATCCTGTTAATGTGATGAGGTGTTGTGTTCGTACTGATGATATGACAGTGTGTGGTGATGATCCTGATTATGTGATAATGTGGTTGTGTTTGTACTGATGATGTGATGGTGTATGGCGATGATCCTGATCATGTGGTGTTGTGTTGTGCTTTTATGATGATGTGATGGTGTGTTGTGTTCGTACTGATGATATGACGGTATGTGGTGATGATCTTTATCATGTGATGATGTGAAGTGTTTGTACTGATCATATGATGATGTGTTGTCTTTGTACTGATGTTGTGATGGTGTGGTATGTTTGTACTGATTATTTGATGGTGTGTGGTGATGGTCCTTATCATGTGATGATGTGTTGTGTTTTTACTTATCATGTGATGATGTGTTGTGTTTGTACTGATGATGTGATGGTGAGTTGTGTTTGTACCAATGATCTGATGGTGTGTGGTGATGATCCTGATCATATGATGTTGTGTTTTTACTGATGATGTGATGCTGTGTTGTGTTTTAACTGATGATGTGATGGTGTGTGGTGATGATCCTGACCATATGATGTTGTGTTGTATTTGTACTGATCATTTGATAGTGTGTTTTGTTTCTATTGATGATGTGATGGTGTGCGGTGATGATCCTGATCATTTGATGATTTATTGTATTTGTACTGATGTGATAGTGTGTTGTGTTTGTACTGATGACGTGATGGTGTGTGGTGATGATCCTGATCATATGATGATGTGTTGTGTTTATACTGATGATGTGATTTGTTGTGTTTGTACTGATGGTATGATGGTGTACGGTGATGATCCCAGTCATGTGATGATATTTTGTGTGTGTACTGATGATGTGATAGTGTGCTGCGTTTATACTGATGATGTGATGGTGTATTGTGATGATGCTGATGATGTGATGATGTTTTGTGTTTGTACTGATGATGTGATAGTGTGTTGTGTTTGTACTTATGATGTGATGATATGTTGTGTTTGTACTGATGATGTGACGGTGTGTGGTGATGATCCCGATCATGTGATGATGTGTTGTCTTTGTACTGATGATATGATAGTGTATTGTGTTTGTGCTGATGATGTGATGGTGTGTGGTGATGGTCCTGATCATATGATGATTTTTGTGTTTGTACTAATGATGCTATGATGTGTTGTGTTTGTACTGATGATATGATGGTGTGTGGTGATAATCCTGATTACATGATGAAGTGTTGTGTTTGTACTGATGATGTGTTATTGTGTTGTGTTTGTACTAAAGATATAATGGTGTGTGGTGATGATCCTGATCATATGATGATGTGTTGTGTCTGTACTGATGATGTGATAGTGTGTTGTGTTTGTACTGATAATATGATGGTGTGTGGTGATGATCCTGATCATGCGATGATATGTTGTGTTTGTACTGATGTATTTATGTGTTGTGTTTGTGCTGATGATGTGATGGTGTTTGGTGATGATCCTGATCATGTGATGGTGTGTCTGTACTGATGATGTGATTGTGTGTTGTGTTTGCACTGATGATGTGATAGTGTGTGGTGATGATGCTGATGATATGATGGTGTGTGATGATCCTGGTGATGTGGTGGTGTGTTGTGTTTGTACTGATAATCTGATGGTGTAAAGTGATGTCTTGGTCATGTGATGCTGTGTGTCGTTTATACTGATGATATGATGGTGTTTTGTGATGATCAAGATCATGTGATGGTGTGCTGTGTTTGTACTGATGATGTGATGGTGTGTGGTGATGATCCTGATCATGTGAGGATGTGTTGTGTCTTTACTGATAATATGATTGTGTGTGGTCCTATTATGTGATGATGTGTTGTGTTTGCACTGATGATGTGATGGTGTGTGGTGATGATCCTGATTATGTGATGATGTGTTGTGTTTGTACTGATGATGTGATTGTGTGTTTTGATGATCCTGATCATGTGATGATGTGTTGTGTTTGTACTGATGATGTGATGGTGTGTGGTGATGATCCTGATCATGTGATGATGTGTTGTGCTTGTGCTGATGATGTGATTGTGTGTGGTGATGATCCTGGTCATGTGATGGTGGTGTTGTGTTTGTACTGATGATGTGATGGTGTGCGGTGATGATCCTGATCATGTGATGGTGTGTGGTAACAATCCTGATCATGTGATGATGAGTTGTGTTTGTATTGTTCATCTGATGATATGTTGCGTTTGTACTGATGATGTGTTGGTCTGTTGTGTTTATACTGATGATGTGATGGTGTGTGGTGATGATCCTGTTCATGTGATAATGTCTTGTGTTTGTACTGATCATGTGATGATATGTTGTGATTCCACTGATGATATGGCGGTTTTGGGGTGATGATGTTGATGATATGATGGTGTGTGATGATCTTGGTGATATGATGGTACGTGGTGATGATCCTGGTCATGTGATGGTGTGTTGTGTTTATACTGATGATACGATGGTATGTGATGATGATCCTGATGATATGATGGTGTGTTTAGATGTGTTTGCACTGATGATGTGATGATTTGTGGTGATGGTGTGTGATGTTTGCACTGATGATGTGGTGGTGTGTGGTGATGATCCTGATCATAGGATGTTGTGTTTGTACAGATTATGTGATGATGTGTTTGTACTGATGATGTGATGATGTGTATTGCTGGTCCTGATGGTGTTATGGTGTGTGATATTTGCCTTGATGATATGATGATGTGTAGTGCTGGTCTTGATGATGTGATGGTATGTGGTGCTGTCACTGATGAGTGCTGACCCAGACCCGAGCTGCTGCTCGTACTGATTACATTCTAAATACATTCGATGTACAACTTTGGCTGATAACCGGGACTTCATTTGTTGTTTGACAGAGACAAACATACTTGGTTTGCCTTCGTTGCTCTGCAAACATACCCATCCCTCTGCTTCGAACATCGACTCTATTTGTTCAGACGGTGGCAGTGGCCCTGAAGTCCCGGATATTTTAGGGCGAATTCTAATTTAGACACTTTAGGAAGAAATGACATGAAAATCGTGTTTGAGCTTATAGTCCACCTGGCCCCTGGGGAAGTGGAACTTTCAACGTCCATAGAGTCTTAAGGTAAGCATTTCACAAGTGTTTATCCAGTGGTCTAAAGCCTCCAGTTTCAACTCATAAAATTCTGAATGAAGAATTCATTAACAGGATAAAAACAGATAATAAAATGAAACTTGAGAGGCATGTTATGTCGACTTTGTCAACTTACGCTTCCCAACCATGACAACGAAAATGCAATAGTAATGAATCAAGTACAAGTCTTTCAGTACCACTGCCTGACTACCAGCTCTCCCACAGCACATTTTCTACTGCGCACCATGACAGAATATCCCTCACGATCAAACTAGGAATGATCTGAAGTCATAACGCTGATACAACGATTATCAGAGCATAGTTTTGACTGGCTGAACATACCAGTCAGGCTCTCTGACGAACGATCATGTAGGTTATAGAGCGGTTATTTTAATTAAAAGATCACCTTGAACAAGTCGGATATCTTGGGTCAGTGACGGAGCCTTTCTGGACCAATGTTTAGAGATCCTGACCACACTGTCAGTAGTGATGCATCCTTCACAAGTCACGCTCACTGTTGCATATATCTATTACTTGTTTCCATAGTAATGATACGACTGGTCCATTATACAACGCAGGTTATAAGCACAGAGAACAGTTTTGTTATGATATTTTGTTGCTCAAATTCTATCTCCAAACATGGCTCGCCTCCAAACGTGTTGCCAAGGGGAAATGTCTGATTGCTATAATAGTTACCCTTATTGAGAAAACATCTGATGTGACACTCAAAGATGAAGAATGGATCACACTTACTGTAGTTTCTGAAAAAAGGGAAATAACTATTATCAATGGTGAATGAAGCTGTTAAAGATTTGCCGGGCCATAGACTGGCACAGCCCCTTGTTTTCAGACAAGCTGTTCCCTAATAACCCCCAAAACAGATATGGAACAATCCTCGACCACTTATGATGTTGAATCGCCACAGGCAGTAAAGGTACCAGTAAAGGTCACTTGGTCATCTTTTCTTAATTTCCAGCTAATGTCATCATTCTTCACGTCAGAGAATGACCTTTTCTTCCATATTAATCATCTTGTATTTTAGTTTCTAGAAGGGGAAACAGAGGAAGGAGTCAAACGGGGAGTGCTCATCTTCCTTGAAGGCTCAGACTGGGGTGTCTGAATGTGTGTGGATGTAATCAAGATGAGAAGAAAAGAGAGATAGGTAGTATGCTTGAGAAAAGAAACCAGGATGTTCTGGCTCTGAATGAAATGAAGCTCAAGGGTAAGGGGGAAGAGTGGTTTTGGAAAGTCTTGGGAGTTAAGTCAGAGGTTGGTGAGAGGACAAGATCTGAGGAGGGAGTAGCAATACTCCTGAAGCAGGAGTTGTGAGAGTATGTGATAGAGTGTAAGAAGGTAAATTCTAGGTTGTTATGGGTAAAACTGAAAGTGGATGGAGAGAGATGGGTGATTATTGATGCCTATGCACCTAGTCATGAGAAGAAAGACCATGAGAGTAAGAGGCAAGTGTTTTGGGAACAGTTGAGTGAGTGTATTAACAGTTTTGATGTACGAGACCGGGTTATAGTGATGGGTGATTTAAATGAGGTGAGTAACGTGGTAGTTGAGGGTATAATTGGTCTACATGTGGTATTCAGTGTTGTAAATGGAAGTGGTGAAGAGCTTGTGGATATGTGCGATGAAAAAGGACTGGTAATTGGGAATACCTGGTTTAAAAAGAGAGATGTACATAAGTATACGTATGTGAGTAGGAGAGATGGTCAAAGGGCATTATTGGACTACGTGTTGATTGACAGGCGTATAAAAGAGGCTTCTTGGTGTTAATGTGTTGAGAGGGGCAGCCGGAGGGATGTTTGATCATCTTGTGGAGGCAAAGTTGAAGATTTGTAGAGGCTTTCGGAAAAGAGAGAATGTTGGGGAGAAGAGAGTGGTGACAGTAAGTGGGCTTGGATAGGAGACTTGTGTGAAAAAGTATCAGGAGAGATTGAGCGTAGAATGACAAAAGGTGAAAGCGAATGACGTGAGGGGAGTGGGTGAGGAATGGTAGGTATTTAGGGAAACAGTGATGGCTTGCGCAAAAGATGCATGTAGCATGGGAAGCGTGGGAGGTGGGC
>JAUUDZ010445100.1:0-12921 GCA_032361705.1 Panulirus versicolor
CCACTCTTCCCCTTTACCCTTGAGCTTCGTTTCACTCAGAGCCAAAACATCCAGGTTCCTTTCCTCAAACGTACTACCTATCTCTCCTTTCTTCTCATCTTGGTTACATCCACACACTTTTAGACACCCCAATAATACATATAGAGGAAAACAAGGAGTTATGTGGTTGCATGGGAATGGGGATTTTATTTGATATATAATAATGGAGACATCTTTAAAACTTATGAATATTGATTTATTGGGAGGTGAAATTTGAAAAACTAAGATTATTTGGTTTAGAGGTATTCTGTAAACCATCTAGTTTTATTGGGAGCGAATTTCCTGTTGGGTATTAAGAGATGAATTTTTGGCCATGATGGTATAAAGATTGTTAACTTTAAAGCCCAAAGACCCACACCGGGAAGCTGGGAGTATATCATGGTGGACAGACCTGATTTACTTATTTCACTTTAATGTTGGAGGCTCCAGTCATGGACGAAAGTCCACATCAAGGCCAGACCTTAATTGAAATATAGAGAGAATTATAAAAGGGGAAAAGAAGAGACAAGGGAAAGTATTTACAAAGTTTAGAGGTAGTGAAAAACAGATATTTTAAAATATGTCAGGTCATAGTTATTGGGAAAGATTTAAGAAGGGAGAGAGTTCCAAAGCTTTGAAGTGTAGGGAAAGAAACAGTTATCAAAATGGCCCAACCTTGAATTCCAATGGCCTTACAATAATCATGTGATGCAGCAGCTTGCCGAGTATTGTATGATGTAGTAGTGGTGGGTCACACAAGCAGCTAGCTCTCAGGAGCAAAAATCAAATTAATACCTATAATACCTATAAAAGAGGGAAATGGAACCACCATTTCAGAGTAGGGCATGTTTGGAAGTTTGCCTGGGATATTACAAGTTTAACTTTTTTTGATGAGTAAAAACTGGGTTTTGGAGGCATTATGAAATTGTTAACTAGATTTTGTCTTTCCCACTGAGATATCCTGTCCAAGTCTGAGTTTATTAAGGAAGCTGTGTTAAGACAAGAGGGAGATCGAGTGAGAGAAGAAGGAGCAGAACTGAAGGATGTGGATGAATGCAGTGTTTAGTCATCAGCGTATGAGTGCATTTGGTTATTTGTGGAGGAGAGGAAATCGTTGAAAAAAGTAGAAAAAAGTAGTGGACAGGATGAACCTTGAGGGACTGCTGTGTATGGAGAGAGAGAGAGAGAGAGAGAGAGAGAGAAAGGGGGGGGGTGGCTGATCCATCAACAACCACAGAGATAGATCGACCAGAGTGGAAGCTGGATATGAAGGAGCAAAGTGAGGGAGGGAAGCCAAAAGAAGGGAGCTTAGAGATGAAACCCCAATGCCACACTCTGTCGTAATCTTTGGATATGTCAAGGGCAACTGCGCATGACCCCCAAATCTTAAAATCTTTCAAGGATGATAACCAGACATTAGTAAGATAGAAAGGAATATCACCAATGGATCTTGCCTTATGGAAATATTGGTGATCAGAAGGAAGATCTTGAGTTTCAAGCTGAATAGGGATATGGGAGTTGAGTAGGGATTCAGAGACTTGGGAACTGTAGATGTCAAAGCAACAGGATGATATTTAGAGGGGTCAGAACAGTCACTTTTTTCAGGGATGGGATGTATCAACGCATGCTTCCAAGAAGAAAAAGTTTAGGTTTTTAAACAGAAATGGAACAGATGAACAAGCACAGATGCAAATTTAGAGGCACACTCTTTGAGTACATGAGGATGGATTCCATTAAGACCATAACCCTTGCCTGTGTCCAGAAAGAGAAGCGCTTTGTGTACAGTCTGAAGAGAAATTACGGGGAGGAGCTTATGATTAGTAAAAGGGAGCGTTAGGGGGTGAAGTAATGTTAGAGTCATCCAAGGTGGAGTTAGAGGAGAAATCGGAACCAGAGTTTCTATGTCTATGGGAGAGTTAGTTAAAGTACTGTCAGAATGGATAAGTGAAGGAAAGTAGAGGGACAGAAATAGTTAAAGATGCCCTAAGCCAAAGGCCAGAAATATCCTTCATTGGATGATGAGGAGAGGTTATCGCACTTCCTTTGAAAAAAGGAACACTTTGTCTCATGGTTAATGTACTTGCAATGACTATAGGCAGTGATAAAAGCTGAATGGGAGTCAGAGGAAGGAGAGGTTTTCCAAGCCTGATATACCTGATCCCTCACCTGAATGGCCTTAGAACAAGAACAGTTGAACCATGGATTGGAAGAAGAGGTTGTCTTGGAGGAAGAGGGGATAAATGCTTCTATTCCTGCAGGGATAACCTCTCCTAAGCGTTTGGCAGAGATGGAAGCTTCACCGCATAAGAGAGTAATTTACCCAAGGAGAGTCAGAAAAGAAATTACAAAAATTATTCCACCCAGCTTTGATGAGATGCCAGTATTTACACTTAGAAGGGGCTGCTGGAGGGGGAGGTGTCTTTAGAATTGATACATCTATGAGAGTATGATCAGATGAATCATATGGGGACAAGATTGTGTAGTTGATGGACTAGAGGTGAAAAACAGATCCAGAAAATTAGGAGAATGGTCACAGTGGTCAGGAGAAAGGAGAATGTAAGCACTTTAATCCCTCCATCATCTGTATGGGAGGAATGTAACCATTCCCTATGTTGAACATTGAAATCCACAAAGTACAGGATCGTTGCTTGTGGGTGAGAGGATGCCACAGTCTCGTGGCAGGAGTTTAGATAGTCAGAGAAAGATATAAATTTATAGAATTATGAGAGCAATAGGTGAAATAGAGGAAAAGTGTGGTAGTTGGGAGACTGATTAGACCTTGAGGCACATAACATCAAAGTTTAGGGGCTCAAAGTCCATTAGGCATGCAACAGGTGTATTGATGTTGGAGTAAGCACAAACACCACTTTTGAACTGGAATCATGAGTGGAAATTATAGTTGGATATGAAAAAGGGACTTGTGAGAACTTTATTACAACCCATGTGGAGTAGAATGTTGAAATTCTTTTTAAGCATGAAAATTTCTCATACAAACTTAGCTCTTTGTAGTTTTGGAATCAGCAAGATGGATCCCTGAAATTCACAAATAGTTCAGGCATGTGAATTTTCAAAAGTTTAATTTTCATAAGTTTGAAGATTATTCAAAGAGTCTTCTTGAACTCTTAAACCTGGCAATTAAAGTTTCTCTCCACTCCTGTCCAAGACAGGTTTTTGCATTTGTGTGAAAGTATCTTATCTCTAATAGAATGAGATGTAAACCTTTAAGAATTAAACTTAGCCAAATATAATCCATGGACAAGCTCTTGTATCACCAGTATTGCCAGTGTATATATCAGTGGACAGTGTTGTGGTTATGCATGTGTGATAATTTTTTTGTTACTTTTTTTTGGGTGATTATCCTTTTACTTTTATTATAATCTGTGATTAATTATTCATATAGTGAAATGTTCATTTTTACAAATATTTTATATGTATAACCATTAAGGGAGAATTTTGTGCCAGTGGTTAGTGTTCCTAATTGTGACACATTCGTGGGTGGCCCAGGGTTGAAACATAGGTTCAAATCCTGGTTGTGGCAGTTGGTCCACAGTCAACCAAGCTCTTTATTCATCCCCAGGGGTTGGTCGATAAAATGTGCACCTGACTAAGGCTTGGGTATATATATATTTATAGCATTAACCCATGGATGCATGACATTTCCGCTTTGCGTCACTGCATGAATGGGGTCAATTTGACCCCATCCAATATTGTTCAAAATATCTGAAGGATATTGGATGCAACTATATTATACATGATATCTGATAATTGATGCAAAAACCAAAATCATTTTGAAGCATATAGGTTCGAATCCTGGTTGTGGCAATTGGTCCACAGTCAACCAAGCTCTTCATTCATCCCCAGGGGTTGGTCGATAAAATGTGCACCTGACTAAGGCTTGGGTATATATACTTATAGCATTAACCCATGGATGCATGACATTTCCGCTCTGCGTCACTGCATGACTGGGGTCAGTTTGACCCCATCCAATATTGTTCAAAATGATATCTGAAGGATATTGGATGCAACTATATTACACATGATATCTGATAATTGATGCAAAAACCAAAATCATTTTGAAGCAAAAACAATGAAAATTTAACGAAAAACATAGCAACTTATGAGCAGAAACATGTCTCTTTTAAATCAACATGAAACTCCATTGTGAGGTAAACATCACCACTTTAGTGACATGTTACAAAATAACGTTCAGGGCATACAAATTCACAACACAGCTTGCATTTTGCTCTGTTTTTTTTTTATCTTTATTCCTTTGGCACACTGAACATCTTGAACATTTCTTTGAAGAAAAAGATGCAGTTACTCAGTCCTGTCCTGAACTGCATGATCAGCACCAGCATTCCTGGCTTCCCTGTACTTGTGAGTCAAAGTCATGCCCAGTTCAGAAAGAAAAAGTTATGCCCTGTGGCTCTTGCCCCTGTGATGATCCAGAAACATGCACATGTAGAGGACAAATGCATTGTAGCATGCCAGATCAACCACCAAATGGGTACATGCCATTTCACTTGTGTATTTGACACTATATGTACCAACTCTCTCATCTACACAGCCACACCTTCTAGTACTTGAATTATAATAAAGCATCACTTCCAGTTTCATTTTGTTACAATTTCTCAGTTTTTTATCTTTGTGTTGGCTCAGCAGTAAAAACACATTCTTATTTTTCTTTTTTTGGCCTTATACAACACTAATTGTACCCCCTTCTTCACTATAGGTGAAAACAGTTTGAAACATTTTCCTATGCTTTACCTCCTGCAGTTCCATCAGCACTTCCCTTCACACTCAGTCTCTAGGTGTCATGTGTAATGCACCAGAACCACAGCTTCGTGTCCACATCCAGGCCCCACAGACCTTTCTCTCTTTCATAGTTGATCGCCACTCCCCGCGCTAGCGAGTTAATGCCAGGAACAGACAAAGAATGACCACATCTGCTCGCATCCACTTATGAGCTGTAATGTGTAATGCACTGAAACTACAGCTCCTTATTCATATCCAGGCCCTACAGAACTTTCCGTGGTTTACCCCAGATGTTTTACATGCCCTGGTTCAGTCAATTCTGTACATTGACCCCAGATGTTTCACATGTCCTGGTTCAGTCAGTTCTGTACTTTGACCCCAGTATACCACATCGCTCTGGTGCACTCTATCCTGTACACACCTTTCACTCTTCTGCATGTTCAGGCCCTGATTGCTTGAAATTTTTTTCACTCCATCCCTCCATCTCCAATCTCCTTGTTCCCTCCATCCCAACACTTACATACTCTTTGTCAACTTTTCTTCACTCATTCTCTCCATATGACCAAACCATTTCAGCACACCCTCTTCTGCTCCCTGAACCACTCTCTTCATTTCATCCCTCATCTCTCTTACCCTTTCATTAGTTACTTGATCAAACTACCTTACGCCACGTATTATCCTCAGACATATCCTTTCCAACACATATATTGTTTACAACTGAGGCTGAACTGTCACACACATGAATTGGTTTGGTTATTGTTGGGGAACACATGTGGGAGTACATCAAGGGCTTAAACTCAGATATTTTAAGATCATGGTTATGTTTTGATATATCTAGGTTCCAGGCCCCGATCAAAAGTGTCTGCCTAAATGTGTGTATTCATGTAATTAAAAGTTCCAATGTATTTGACAAATTCTTGAGTGTTTCCTTTGGGGGGATGGTAAAAATAAATTCTTGAAAGTTTCCTTTGGGAAGAAGATAAAAACATCCGACAAACATTTTACTATCACAAGTATGTACACTTATGCCAACACTTTCAAGATATGACTTAGTGAACAAAACATGGGGCTTCTGAAAACTGACCATTTAATCTCTCATGTAAACACACATGCCCTTACCAATCATGTTGTGACACTGGCTGTACTTAATATTGTCTGGAATATTATATGATTGTAGTAAGTGGACTTCTAAAGTCTAGTTTCAGCAAAACCCAATAAATCAAATTTCACGTATATGGAATTCCAATCCTGGGTTAGAAAATCAGTGAATTTTAAGTGAACACTTCTGATATTCATAAACATTATGAAAAATAATGAGTGTTGAGTTCCCAGCAAGGGTTCAGAAGAGTCAAGGAAGAGATATTGATTCTATGGGTGTTGTTTCTTCAAGTAAGCAGTTCAGAGTGATGTCAGGATTATAATCTTTACCAATATTATCATCATCATTATTGATCACTTTAAAGAATATTTTGTCAAGATCTTGAAATGAAGATAACTAGGACCACAAATGGGTATGTAACTATCACTAATCTGGTTATTCATTTATTCATTTATCATACTTTGTCACTGTCTCCTCTGTTAGCGAGGTAGCGCAAGGAAACAGATGAAAAAATTGCCCAACCTACCCACATACACATGTATATACATACATGCCCACATTTGCATGTATACATACTGATAGAACAGGAAAATATATTCTAGATAAGGGAGGGTTGCATCCTGAAAAATTGAATATAAACACAATAAAAAAATCATTAATGCAATATGATCACTCTAATGGTGAAACTGGAGCCCTTTCTGAGAACGAAGTGTCTTCTTGCTATCTGACATTGATATGACTGCAATATCCAAGTTAGTGGAGGTGTAGGATGAATTCCTAGGACAAGTTGGGATGTGGGTGACACCCAAAGAAGCTCAAGTGAGGGTGGTAGAAAGTACTGGATTAGAAGCTGTGAAGGGTCCTAGAATAAGGGGTGTGGTGGGTCCTCTGTCAGGGGCTATAGGGGTAAGGGGGCTAGTGAGGCATGAGGCTGAGGGATCATTGCCCAGTGCTTCCCTGGATGCTGGATTACTATCCCTCTCTCTTCTCTCTCATATGATTAGTTTAGATATGACAAAATATAAAGTTTTCCCCCTTGCCTCAGCCCTTTGAACTTGGGAATTTGATCCTTCTTCATTTGATGTGATGTGGGGCATAGGTCCTCGTTTATATAGATCCTTGGTACGCATATGTTGCTGGCGCTTTGGAAAACAGCGTCCTTGTTCCTAAATCAGGTGAAACACATCAGAATGGGCCTAGGTTGGTGGGCCTTGTGGGCTCCCACTCACTGGGCCTGCTCTATAAGTACATCTGGCAGATCTATTTCATCTTTCAGAAAAGTCCTCCCTTTCATGGTGGTCAATCCTGTTTCCCTAACACTTTCATCAGTACCATCAGATTTTCAATATTTACTTCTGGCATTGTCATTAGTTTCATTTCACTGAATGGCGAGATCTTCTGACTGATTTAGAACAGCAACCATTCATTTTACGGTTTCAATCCTTCATTGGGTCTTCTATGTTTTTGCTTCATGATTTTGATTGTAGACTTCAGTTTATCCACTTCTTGAGTATGCATGAGACTTTGAGTAAGATTTTCTGCTTTTGCATTTAGAATGTCAGTTTTGGCTGTCATGTGATCCATGATTAGTTTTAATGAGCTCCTTTAGGCCTTATATTGTGTCTCAATCGTCAACTTGACTGTTTCAGAATTCATAATGAGATCTTGGTCTGGTGATGTCACTCTTTATTTACCTTGTGTTCACTGCATTTGCATGCTTCAGGAAAGCCAACCCAACAGTACTAATTCACTGAAATAAGTCTCAAGGTAGCATTATGATTTTGTTTTACCACACCTGTGCTCACCTACATACGCAATAATAAGAATTTTCTGTGCAGCTCTAACAAGGCCAGGGCTACTGGGACTAGATGAGGAGAATTAGAAGTGGAAGTGAGTCAAAGAATTGATGATGGAGTGAAGGTTCTGAGGGCATTGAAAAATGTTTTGAAAGAGAGGTCATTATGTAGTAGGGCAAAAATGTGTATGTTTGCAGGTGTATTAGTCCCAATAATGTTGTGGATGTGAGGCATGAGCTGTAGATGAGGATGTACTGAGGAGGATAGATGTGTTGAAAATGAAGTATTTGAGGACAGTATGTTGTGTGAGATGGTTTGATCAAGTAAATAATAAAAGGGTAAGAGAAAAGTGTGGTAATAAAAGAGTGTGGATGAGAGATCTGAAGAGGGGTGTGCTGCAATGGTTTGGACATATGGAGAGAATGAGAAAAAGAGGTTGGCAAAGGAGACATATGTGTTTGAAATGAAGATAAGAAGGAGAACGGGGAGACCAAATATGACATGGAAGGATGCATTGAAAAATATTTTGAGTGATTGGGGCCTTGACTTGCAGGAAGTTGAAAGGCATGTATGAGATAGAATGAATGGAAACAATGTCGTTTACAGGGTTGACGTGCCATCATAGGACTAAACCACATGTGTAGTGGTCAGGGTGAGCCATGGAAAGGCCTGTGGGGCCTGGTTGTGGATAGGGGGACGTGATTTTAGTGCACGGGTCACATGACAGGTTGGGAATGAATGACGCCTTTCTTCTTCATTTCCTGGCACTACCATGCTAATGTAGGAAATGATGATCAAATATAAAAGAAAGAAAAAATACATGTATATATTATAGATCTGTGATACAAGATACTCCTGGAGCAGGAAGTAAGGGGTAAAGTTTTTGGTAGGAGTTAGAAATCTCAACCACTTTTGAAAGGGGATGCATCCAAATAATCTCAGCTCTCTATCTAATTTTACAGGAATACTTGGTAGAGATGTTAAGCAGAAAGGTCATAGAACCTGCAATTGGGGCCAGTTTTATCAATACTTTTTCCACCCTCTCACTTCCACCCTTCAAAAACTTTATAATTTTTTTCCCCAATTCCCACTGTTTGAACAGGAATTTAGAAATGACCCCATTCCAAAGCAACCACCAGTCCTTACAGTTATATGGTAGAAGAGTCAGCTTTCAGCTTAGATTTAAAGGCTGCGTGTTAGCACCCTCCAGTACATCACAGAATTAGGAACTTTTAGGTGTTATGTTTGTTAAACAAGTGTTTTTTTCCGGGGTAATATCTTTCAGTTTTAGCTGGCTATACAATTTATTTTCCAAAGTAATCTTGGCCCTACACCCAAAACTTATCTTTTGCAAGTAATAAGTTTGACTTCTATCTATCTGTCTGTATATTCATTTATGTATATCTTTGATGGCATTTTCCTTTGGAAATTTTTTCAAGGGATTGGCCATTGCTAAAGAGTCTCCATCACTGTTGAGCTCCAGTGCTGCTTCTTAGTCTTTAGTGCTGCACCCTTAACAGACCACTGGCAAAGGGCAACTCTAGCACAGTGTTTTTAGAGGCTCCTACCTAAATATTCCTGCCATCTACTTCTGCTTAATTTGTCTAGCTGATGTTCATGCTTTGGCTTAACTCCACAATTTTCTGGTGATGGTAACTTGAAAGAAGAATACCTCAAACAAGGACTTCCAGACATAGAGACTTTTTAAAAGCAGGTTATATCATCATCCAGAGTGGTATACTCAGACATGTTCTTTGTCTCCCTGATCATTGTCTCCCCAAGGACAAAGCTTTAGATTTTGGGATAGTTTTATTTTGCATCCATCAACAATGACATGGTGAGGCTGCAGGCCAAAAAGGTTTCCTCCCAGCAGCAGAGATATATCAAGAGCCCTACCCTAGGTGATTCTCGGTTCCTTAGTTTGATGGTCTGACATGAGGAATCTCTAGAAGGCTTTGCCTTGGAGTCCCCTTAAGATCTCTCTTAAGGTTTGGATGGCTGCCTCAAATCAAAATTGTGGTGTTCATTCATCAGAAGGTCATGTGACTGAGGCTCTTGGTTAGGAGTTTGGGAATTCTAACATAAAGGAGCTATTGTTTCCATGGTTCCTCATCCCCCAGATGGTCCTTAGCTTTCTGATGTCTGATGAAGAGACTCTTGCAAATCTCTGCCCCTGTTAAGTGAAAAGATTGTATGTCTTGCCATTTCCAAGAAACTTTTTATCCAAGCCTCTTATCTAAGAGGGTCATGTACTTGGTTAGGTTAGGTTAGGTTAGTTTAGGTGTCATCCTGAGAACAAGCTCATTAGTAAGAGAGATGTCTATAAGGAAAGTGGCTTTCATATGGATCCTGTCCTCAGGATTAGGACTTCAGATGCCAGTGCATTACTCCCAGTATATGTTTCTCCAATTTTATATGTAAAGACATTGGCAGTAAATACCTTTTTCCTTGGTTGGAATAAGTGGAACCATAATTTTCTTTTGCCCTCAGTTTGTCTTTTGGGTAAAGCTCTTTTATGATTAAATAATTTTCAGGGTTTAGTGATGTTGGTAGGCTGCAGTTGGGACAAGCAACCCTGGTGCTGGAGACTCTCATCTTTGCAGTACACTTCGGTTGATCATCCCTCAGGTCCTTCTAGGTCTCCTCAGCCTTGTTTTAGGACCTAACCTCAAAGTTATGGATTCTAGAATTTGCATGTATAGATTTTGTCAAAAAGTCATGGATTCTGGAATTTATATGTATGGATTTTTTTCAGACACTTTTGCAAGCAGAAGTATGGAGAATGCATTACAGATGACCCTTTACTAACATCTGACCTTCTCAAAGACAGTATCACACTGTCTAGAAATCCTTTCAGACCTTGTAAGATGTTAATATCTCAAAAGTTATGGAATCCTTATGTTTAAAGTTTTTTCTAGTCTGCTTCATGATAGATACACAAATAACACAGTTGCATTTTATAAGAGTGCCCTTTCAGTGGGTCATCTTGTAGCATATGCATCATATAAGAGTGCCCTTCAAGAACCCCTTTCTGTGTGTCGGGTAATAATACATGCATCTTGTAAGAGTGCTCTTCAAGAAACCTTTTCTGTGTGTCGGGTAGTAAAGCATCTTATAAGAGTGCTCTTCAAGAATCCTTTCTGTGGGTTTTGGAATAAATTTTTTAGGCTGTTTCTGGGATGAATTTCTCTAGTTTTTGTTTTTGAGAAGACTGTTCACCTATGCTCTTTAGCTGAAGTGAATATATTCTGAAGTTTTAGGCCTGTTACAGCTTATTAGTTTTTATGATGATGTACTGTCTCAGTATTGTCTTATGAAAATCGTTTTTTCTTAGCCATAGGCTCTGGAACGAGAGAGAGAGAGTGCATTATGGACTGTATTCATACACAGGAATTTTCTTGTCTCACAAGAGCTTATTTTTTGTTAAATTCAACCTACACCCTCTTTTTTTGGGGGATGGGGGGTGGGGATGAAAACAAGAAACCACTTGATTCAGAAATATTCCCATCATCATCTTGTCTTTGAAAATTTCTTTGAAGAGAACGAAGTGCCTTGTGCCAGTTAAATCCCCTCAAGACATAGAATTCACAAGAAATTTTTGAGAAAATCACGTGTTTGTGCATTCTAGAACCTTGAAATCCCTCTCACTGAGAAATATGTCTTCATAGATCTAGAAACTTATATTATCGGCTAAAGCTGAGCTTTATACTAGTAAACATGATGTAAAAATGGTAAACTTTACCTTGGCTATCATTGCCCTCTTCATGAATCTTTCATCAAAAGAATACATGACAAGGGTCTTTGGCTTTCATCCACTTTAGTGTAAGGATACCCTAGGTTGGAATTCGTGGATCTAGAGATCCATCCTATCTGAGGGTTTGTTCCCTATTTGCCTCTAATTCATCAAGGAAGATATTTAGATTGTTGTTGTAGTTGTAGCGTCTCAAAAAGCTGTTCTATAACTCTCCTCCTTCATGTGGGTATATGCTCATTTTACATGTGAACAGACTGCAGAGGAGAAAAATACACTCTGAAGTTTAAGAATGATCCTTTTTGTCTGTGAAATGGTGTCCAAAAGCAATATTTCCTATTTTTCTTGCCCTGCTTGACCTTCCCTTCCTTTTTTAAGAAACCTTATCTCTAAGACCTTTTGTGTCACCTTGGGTTGACCCTACAACCTGTAGATAAGGTAAGGCTGGAGAGTGGTGCCAACTGGTGGTCGGCACTGATTAGCTGAGATGTCTATACTATTGAGCAAATGGCTGTAGTCAGTTCATGAATCAGTCCATTAAGAGTAAGAGAAACTGAGATGTCCTCACCAGTAATTAGGGGCTATTGTGAACCAAATATTCATCAAGGAACATCTTACTTTGCTCATGGCCCCTGTCTTGGAGATAAATGGTTTTTAAACTTGAAAACCTAGTAGGTAGTAGTTGGTAGGCAGCCAACAACCAGAGAGGTATATTATCAGAATTACCCCTCTAGTTATTGAAAGGGTTAGTGACGGCTATGTAGTGGGCCAGCACCTCAGTGGTTGTCAAGTGGCACTTCTCTGACCGAGGTGGCTGTCTTTTCTTTCTGCCTCATTCGCATATGGATTACTGGCATTCTGGGAGCATACATACAGTCTCTATTTGTCAGATGTAATGCTTTACAACACTTAACTTACATAGCTCACTCTTTATGACTGTAGATTTTCCTGTGGTGAGCACTATGTGCTCGCCCAATATTTTGGCAAGATGTTAGGAGCAATGGATAGAAGTAATAGGTAGGAATATTTAGTCAGCAGCATAAAATAGAAGTCGTATATAGGAACCTTAGGTAGTGCAAACACTGTGTGAGATTTGCCTTCTGCTGGTGACCTGTAAAGAGTGAGGCACTAAAGGGTAAGAAGCAGCATTGGAGTTCACTAGTTATCAAGACTCTGTTGTTAGGCCACCCTTTCAAGGGAGTTCCATGAGGGAACGGGGATCACAGATATAGGAAGAAAACCCTTTTTCATGCTTGACTGCTGTTTCCCTCATGAGTTAAGTAGTGCCAGGCAACAGATGAAAAAAGGTATATCCACTCATATACAAACAATTATATATAAAGACAGCAAGTATGAATTATGCACATGTGTATATATGTATATGTGTGTACCCACCCACATAAACATGTATATACATACACGTCAACACATGCAAATATACATACCTATACATCTCAATGTATACATATATATACACACACAGACATATACATATATACACA